>BQNB010001424.1:0-107052 GCA_026074375.1 Tanacetum coccineum | reverse complement strand
GGGAGGGCACGTAGGTAGCTGGAGTTGGAGCTCAGTGGCCAATATCTCCTTCGATCGCTTGATGAGGGAATCCAAGCTAAGTTGGTTGACTTCTTGTCTTCGGTTATCATACCTTCGGTTATCGTACCTCCGGTTGTGTGCCCGTGGAGGAACATATGGCTCGTAGTGGTCCTACGACCGTAGGTGTTGTAGTTGTCAGTCCTTTGATATCCGCCTCCATGACCCGCACGAGGTGGCATATCTCCCTTATATGATGTTCCTTGTCCCTTTTCCAGGTGTTCCCCCTTTGGTAGCTTCGTGCTCTTGTACGCCTCCTCTAATTTAACGAAATCATCTACCCTTTTCATCATTTCGGTCACCGTTCGAGGTACCTAATCGGTGAAGCGTCAGGCCAACTCTAGACACTTGGCATTTCTCATGAAGGCCGATATTTACATTACTTCTGGAACCCCTTGAATATAGCTCATCTCCTTGGTCCAACGCTCCTTAAAACTGGGTAATGTGTCATTCACCCTACGGATAATTTTTGAGACCACCGTCGGATCCTTACTGCATTTCCTTCTTAGGGCGGACCTTTCTGCATACCTTTCACGAAGGTCCGTCCAGCTGTCTATGCAGCCGTTGGGCAGGCGGTTGAACCATCCTCTGGCTGGTCCATCTAGGGTTTGCTGAAACATCCTACACCAAACTGGCGTTTCCCTCTCTCCTTGGTTGGTTGCCCTCACGAAGCGAGTGATGTGAACGTCGGGATCGGTAGAACCATCGTATATCTTTAAATTGGTGGGCATCCGATGGCTCGGGGCTGAGAACTCAATGACCCGTCTTGTGAACAGGGGCTTCAACACTTCCTTGTACGGCCTCTTAAGGTCCTCGTCTTTCTCCTTGCTATTCTCTTATTCATTGAAGGTTAGGCGAATGGGTGTGATCGGTGTTCCAGCTCTCTTATTTTGCTGCTTAATGAGGGTTTCCAGTGACGATATGTGACTTAAGAATTGATCTTGTAAACTTGGGGAGTTGTTTTGGTTATCATTGTTTTTCGTGGTCCGGTTTAGCGGTGTAACCGGATCAGATGTAGGACCCGTCATTCTAAACGCTTGGCAGTTCGGAAATTAGGTCCCACGGATGGCGCCAATTTGTTGAAGTAAAATCTTGATCTCCAATCTCCGGGCACGTCGAAGCTCCCTATAGTTGTCGATAGCTTGGTATTCCTACACAAAAGAAACCACACACGTTAGCCTCGTCTCGGGTGTGACCCAAGACAAGCTCCGGCGTGAGAGTAAGCGAATTGTATGTGAAAGTGTGAGTGTAAATGCTACAGTGTCAGAGCATTCAATGAATGCAATAAATGTCTTTGGGGTATTTATACTACCCCAAAGTGTACCTGGTAATGACGTCGGCGAGGTTGACTTGACGCATGACGTCGGCGAGGTCGTCTTGACGTCTGACATGATGTCGACAGTGTGTCACTCCTTCCGTTGTGCTTGCTCAGCGTGTCAGACGGGGTGTCAGGTCTTAGTCCTCTGATCGAGAATCGTACCTGTAACATAAAGACTTCTCATGTGTTGTTTTTAGTTATGTCGCATCGCTTTTGGTCCGTGTCTTAATATGGCGTCCGGCAAGGTATGCCGGTCGATATAATGATGTCCGGAGCTATGTGTCCGGCATATACGCCAACAAGTTTATTACTTATTTTGGTTGTATGTCGACGATAATACGATATAATATATAAATTCATCAAAGATAATAAAAATAGAATATTCTTGTAAGCATAATTTTAAAATCCCAGTAAGACCTTTTGTTTGTGAGGTCCCGTCGATATCATAGGACCCAATAAATGGATTGGACTTTTGTGTGGTTTATGTTACATTTTTTATTGCTTTTTGTTTCTTTATTTTAAAAATAAACTAAACACTATATAAAAAAATCGTTTAACAGGTCAAAAGTATGAAACTGTCAAAAATTACGAAACAGAAACTGATAAAAAAACTGCGTTGCACTGTAAAAGAGGGTACAAAAAAAATCTTCAATACCTTTTTTGTACCTTTTAATGGGCCAGGGGTACCAATAGTAGCACCCTTTTACCAAATGTCATCAATCGATGTGTTGTTTAACTTTATTCTTAATAATGAAGATGAATGCATCTAGTGTGACCCATTGCCATTATTTTTTGTTGATCTAAATTATTTGTTGCTGTCATAACAAAAGTTGAAAACAAAATTACGGAAAACAAACTTTGATTTTCTATAATTTGTAGCCTTCTATGTCTAATTCTTATTATTCTTTTAATCGAAACAAAAGATATTATTAATTTAATTGATTGTCAACAACGAGCGAAGAACTTGTTACATTTGACTCTAATCCTTAAACAATCGACGTTATGGAACTCGTTAGACCGGCCCCAATTAGGCAATTAGCTATGCTAAGACCCCAATTAGGTTGCTTAGACAAGAGCTCATTGCTTGAGGACAGGTTTTTGAGAAGGGTTCGGTTGGCATCAAAAAATGCATAAGATCAAGATGTCCCTGCCGATTTATATCTTTTGGAGCTATGCTATGAGCTATCTGATTGCCACCCTGATAGACAAATGTCCATTTTCATGTCTCCAATTGAGTTGAAACCTCAACAATCTCTTTTCACAAGTTAGCTATTTGCAATCGATCTCTTTCCATATATAACGTTTTATACCCATTATTTATGTTATATAAGCAATCTAACATACGAATATGCCTAACGCAACCAACTATTTTCCATTGCTAAGTTATACGTACAAAGACAAAGGAAATAATATCATTTTGCTATTAGCCTATTAGTCTATTAGGATTAGCAACGACTGCAAACAAAAAATTAGAATAAAGTACGGAGTATATGTCATTTGAAAATATATTATCTCAATTATATTCTTACTCCACTAAAAGCTCAATAATTCAGCCAAAAAAGGGAAAGTATTACCAAACACTATGTTTATTAGTTGGGAAATGTACAAACAAAAAATAATAAAAATATTTAAATATAATTAAAGTCCTATAATACCATTTCCTCATTTTTTATGTTTTTGTTATAATTTAAAAGTTGGATGATTTGAATTTTTTTTCTTTTTTCTTTTTTGAGTAAATGGTATTTTTACCCTGATAAAATATGCAAAACAGTTTTAGACTATTAGAGCATAAAGTACTTTAAGTCATGGCTTTAGCAATCCTAAAAAAGCCACTTGATGGCACGAGTCCCATACCGCACCTCGCATTTTCGAGTATTGAGCCGTCACCACCACACCAAATGCTCTCGCAATACGCCATGTGATGGCGCGAGACCCATACCACCACTCACGTTTTCGGGTACTTTTCTCGCGTTGTGGAGGGAGGGGTACTTGACGGCACCAGAATCGTGGTGTTATGGAAGGAGTGATGTTTTTGGTTTTATGATGTATTCTTGTTTTATAGAAAAAAATGCTGATGTGGCAGCACTTTTTCTATAAGACCAACTTAACAACATCAGTACCTAGTGGTCTTAGAAACAACGATTTAACCTTGATGCATACATTAACTATAAAACTTTTTTCTAAAATAAATTAAACATGCCCTTTAAAATTTGTGCTAATACGAAGATGCATACTTGATTTGTCTACCTTGTGTTTTCAAAAAGTTCTACAGAAAAAAGTTATTGATGATAAACATCAAAACAATATATTTTGGCAAGTCATATTCTCATTTTTCGATTTACACATGTCAAAAGTTTTATGAACTTTAGCATTTTTAGAAGGGTAGTAGTGTGACTGGTGTCGGATCCAAACGTATCGTGTGGATGAAGTTGTGATCATGGAGTGTTCAAGACAAATCAAGAATGTTACTTTTTCCGTATCAAAATAAGTCTCTAGTTTATCTTTTTAAAGTTAAACTGGTTTAACTTTTATTTAAAATATTTTTTTTATATAATACTTTTTGATGAAAATTATATCAATGAAAAATATACTTAAAACTCAATTCATTCATATATTTTGCATCAAAAAATTATATAACACACAAAAAAATAGTTAAAGTCAAAGTTGAATCATTTTAACTCCGAAAAATCAAACTATACACTTATTTTGAGACATATGTAAGTATTTTAGTATGGTAGGTGTGGTTGAGAGTTTTTCTTCGTCACATCAGATTAACACAAAAAAAAACATTTTATTTATATATTTTTATAATTTTCTTTCAATCATTGTAACACATTAGTTTTCTTCTATTAATTTTGATTACAAAAACCACTCAAAGTTTTAATAGTGTTCTATTCTTGTGTAAATATTATGTTAGAGTGACATGAAAAGAACACTCTCAAACTTGGTTCTTATTTTGTAGTTATTGTTTATGTTTAGTCGTGCATTAATTGATTATATATATAGTTGTTCGGAATTAGTTTTTAAAGGGCGAGTGTTTAAAGTTAATGTACGACATGTTAATGCATATATGAATACTTTAAGCACATCAATTTTATAAAATTACACAGTTTGTTAGTTTTTATGATTTATATAAAGTTTAAGTGAGAAAATTGAAAGGGGAAATTTTCAAAATAAAGTATACCTTTTGTAAACAAAAAAAAACGTGACTTATTAAAATAGACCAGTTACCCAGTCGTCTAAAAAAATTGTACTTTTTGTGTAAGTAATTTTTCAAAAATGTTTTTGGGATAACTATTAAATGTACTTTAGACGATTTTTTTTTTACTTATCAGAAAAGTTAGTTACACAAAAAGTATCACTTTTAGGCGACTGACGGCTAGTCTATTTCAAAAAGTTAAGTTTTTTTTTAGAAAATATATATACTTTAAATGACCGGTCTATTTTGAGAATTTTCTCAAATTGAAATACTGGGTTCTATTAGATGTGACATATTCTCATTTAAGAAAAAATAATCATAATTAAACGACTTGATAAAGAAAAAAAAGAGTGGACACGTCATCCACGTATATACCAAAAATATTCCAAAAAATGAAAAATCTCCCTAATTTTCCGTCGACCAAATACAATTCACAAATGGTCGGTGGCACCGTAACTACTACAGTGCTACAGTACCGACTCAAAATCTGACTCAAAGTAAAAAAAAAAATTTATATAACGGACCCTTAACTTTTAACTATTTACGACTTTTTTACATAAATTATAAAAAAAAAAGGCTTTTCAAGTTTCTTTTATTCGCAACTTTTTTACATAAATTTTTTAAATAAAAAATATACGGGCAGAAATGCTTCTGGACCACGAATAAAATACGACAAGTATTGATATGTTCCATCCACGAATAAAAAGTTTCATAAACCGTGTTGCCCCCGCCGCAACGCGCGGGTTAAATTCCAACTCGTTTACACTATAGTTCAATACAACGATAACTTTTCCAAGTTCAACGTCTATAGGAGACAAATTTTGGCATGTCTATTTTTTTTTATGATAGCTTTTCTATGTTGTTACAATTATCAGATGAATAAATGTAGCTTGTAATTGACAGTTTATGACAAAAAGATTTTGACAGTTTTAAGTAATGGTAATTGCAACAGATGATAAAAAGCCTGACAAGTTTTTGCAACATTCATTGCCAAAATTCAAGATCCTGACCTTCATGCCTCTAGAGCTTAACCGCATAAAATAAATAATTTTCTAAAATTTCCGATTGTCACTTGTTCACAAATTTTATGAGCTTGTTGTAATGACAAGACTAGTGATTCCGATTTTAAATACAGACTTAAATAAGAAAGATACGGATTCATAGTGAATAAAATGCTATATAGTAACATAGTTGTTTTTGAGTTTTTTCGACCAGACAAGATTGATCTGGTAGACGTTAAAAACGAATTCAATATAAGGTTGCGAATGAGAAGTATAGAATGGTAAATATCACATCAACATTTTCTTTACAAAACCATACGGATTGTGAATTTTATGCGTTGTTTTTAAGATAGTAACATATATTTGAGTAGCCCGTAAAGTACAGTACCTTGCCAATGTTGTCATAAACATACAGAGTAACAAACTTTAACGTGAATTCATTAATATATTTGCCTCATTATGTTTGTGATGCTGACATTTGAACACCCATGGTTGTCGTTCCACAATTATTGAATTATATACCTTGTGAACCACTTATTGGATCTTTGGCGGTCTTGTACTTCAACGACATGCCCCAACCAAATGGTTTACAAATCACATACTGATCATCATACACTTAAACTCACAATGCAAAGAAATAACAAAAGTTTAAAGGTTGTTTTTTTTATTTCACTTGGCAAGCGACATAAGTACGACAGTAATCACCGCCAAAGTGGCCTAGTGCTCTAAGGCACCCGATGTCCTTACAAGAGGCCGGTCTAGGGTTAAATCCTCACCAGGTAAGGGGGTGTCACCCTAGGGAGTATATAAAAATATTCACGGGGATTACCTGGTTTGGCATCATATATATTAGTTAAAGACTACTTCCACAGATAACCTAAACCGGGAAAACCTCATCTATTCTACTTAACAAGAGACCAGTGATGCAATTAAAATATGTTTTCACTTTTCTGGGACAAAATCGATAATTAGTTTGTGTTATAGACCAAACATGTTAACACAAGGAACATATATGTAATTTACTCTACTAGTTAAAATCATTCACGTACTCTCTGAATTCATCGATAACGATGGTCAAAGAAAATATTAAGGATAACGTAAAATAAATGGGACCCTATTAATATATTGGTATCTTTTCCACAACCACCTATATACCCAAATATGCATAAAAAATCTCTTTTAGTAAATTGCATAAATCGTCCTTAAAGTTTGGCCAAATTGCATGTTTCGTCTCAAACGTTACGAAAGTGCAAGGATCATTCCCTGTGGAAACCTTTGTGCAAGATCGTCACCTGTGGGTGGAGAACATGTGGGAAAAATAAACTAAAAAAAAGAAATGAGAGACGAAGGTCCTTTAATGCAAGTCAAAACGTCCCTGCGGGGACGATACTTCACTAAGAGGTTTTCACAGTGACTCTATCCTATACAATTTCGAAACGTTTGGGACGAAACATGCAATTTGACAAAACTTTAAGGACAATTTATGCAATTTACTCAAAATCTTTTCATAAAATTAGCATGGAGATGAGATGCAAAGCAAGAACCTAAGTAATTATTTGTGTCTTCATGCAATTAGAACAAGAGATAATATTGCAAAAAACATTAACTGGAAAAATGGGACAATCCTTATGGATCACTGACCTTGTTTTTCATGGCATGTCCTACCCGGCTCAAGGCGAGGCTCGCCTAGTCGAGGGAATTTTTTAAACACCTTATTTAGAATGGTTATCAACCTGACGAGGTACATCATCGCTTCTTGGTTCAAATATAATAATTATCTCGACCAGTCGATTAAGTTTGTTGCTAAACTATTGTTGTAGGAATATAAGTATAACTTTGAAAAATGCCTTGCTAAAGTTGAAGAGTTTATGCTAAATCATGGGGCTTTTGATGGTGTTCTTGGTTTTTCTCAAGTTAGTTGTTGGATTATGATTATATTGTCTAGGGGGTTGGATATCAGTTACTATAAGATAAGGATGTAAGATAGTTAAAATTAAAATCAGATGTCAGTTATATAGCATCATCAGTTATTTAGCATAAGTAGAACATCACGCAAAATAGTGATATACGACTCACTTTTACTCGATCTATGAACTTAATGTAGTTTCGATAACCATGTAATGCAACAAATGGTAAAAATTGGTAAGCAAGTTGCATTCAATGTTGATAGAAAGTGAGTAGTACATGCAACACTCTTTTGTAGCTTGCCCAACTGATAGATATTTTGTTATCGTTTTTATAATGAATACAAGGGGGCAATGTTAACAGCAACAATACCAGGATGCACGGAGGAGGGTAGCCCTAACAAGGTTCCAAGGTGAAGTTTGTGATAGGGCAATTTACATATATCCACATATAAAGTTCAATAATTACATATAACCCCAACCAAACTATTCTAAATAACATATATAACCCACCCAAATCTATTTTAAATCACATACAAGCTCATTTTTTATTTTCTTGTTTATCATTAACCTCCCTAACCATGACCAATATATCCCTCTTATTTCATAAAAAAATCAAAAAAAAAAAAAAAAAAAAAAAAAATAAAAAAAAAAAATAAAAAAAAAAAAAAAAAAAAAAAAAAAAAAAAAATCTGCACCATCATTAGAGCGAGAGGTACGCATGGCTGTTAGGCCTGCGCCGTCCCACCAGCCGAACCGGTCTTCGCGCCGACGACACCACGGCTGGCGCCATCGGCCCTCGCGCCATGGTGACCAGCAACGCTTAACAATAGGAGTTTTTTTGATTTATGAATTCCCATTTACTTAGTACTGTTTTTGAATTCCCATTTACTGATCAAATCGCTAATATCCCAAAATACAAAACAACACGTTTGCTAACTACAGCCTTGAAGTATTGTTAGACATTCAATTAATATTCATTCTTTCAATCAATTTATTTTTGATTATCAATTTTAGTTAAAAACCACATGAAACAACAGAAAACAAAGAATGTTTATGTGAATTTAGAATTGAAACACCCAAACCATACTTCTTGGTGAATAAAACACCACGCAAAACTACATACATCTAAGATTCGGATTTGTTGCTAGGAAATGAAAGAAATGCCATCAGTTTGTCTCAAAAAGGCAATTATGTACTACCTTCCATTTAAAGATACAATGATGTGCTGCAGATTGTGTTTTGTATTGATCTGGCAATAATGGGCACAATCAACTTAATACATAAAATTAACAAAAATTGGGTAATATGTTAATTTTAAAGTTTGGTTGGGTAAATATTGTTATATTAAAGTGCAAGATACTATATTTGATGATAACTATGCAATTCTCCCTTTGTGATAATAGCATCGGGCGCTAAATTTGGTAGTTCAAAGTTTGGGATCCCTAAACTGGCATCCGCTTCCTTCAAAATTCCTATCATTACTCCATCTCTACATCTTATAGGTATATCTAACATACTAACTGATCATAACAAAACTTAACATAGAACAATTGTATATCGGGTCAAAGCAATCATTTTAGACCCCTATCATGAAAACCCCATTTGACTAAACCTAGTAGAAAACCACCCGCAACCCTTTTTCTGCCTATACTGGCAAAATAGGCAATTTAATGTGAATGCTCAAAAGTCAAAACTAGTAGATGTGTTAAGACGTAACATTAGATGATAAATAAGGCCCAAGCCGTATCACTCTCACCCAACACGCTTGAACTGCGGACAGATGATTTGGTGCATTAGTGCAGGTATGATCATAGTAACGAGGGATCCCAAACTTTGAACTACCAAATTTAGTGCTGGACTGATGTCATAAAGGAAGACGACATTGATTTACTAGAATCCTTCGTGGATCCTATTGTCATATATCACCTCTATGAGTTAAGATCAACATAGACCCATTATTTGTCATAGATCCAATGAACCAATCCTAGCCACTCATTTTTTCATTAAAAATAAAAAAACTCACTTTCCACCTCTTTTTTAAAAATAAAATATCTTACAAACGGAAAACTCATCACACGACTCAAATACCAATACGCAGAGACGAGTATTTTTTATCTTTCAGTTAGACGGGTGACACGAATACTTTCGATGAACATTTATTCTTCGATTTTTTTTTTTCAGTCACGAAAGTGCGAAAATCATAATGATCGTATAACGAAACAAATATGATATGTTAACGAATCATATATGATTTCAATGAAAATCATATAGCTTTCATGAACTCAAATATGATTCGTTATAACAAAACAAATATATCGTTATACGAATCAATAAATGATTTTCGCACTTCTGAC
Source organism: Tanacetum coccineum (assembly GCA_026074375.1). Lineage (NCBI taxonomy): Eukaryota > Viridiplantae > Streptophyta > Magnoliopsida > Asterales > Asteraceae > Tanacetum > Tanacetum coccineum. The sequence goes on along the minus strand of BQNB010001424.1, from coordinate 97,216 downwards.
TGAAAAAAAAAATCGAAAAAAAGTTCATCGTAAGTAATCGTGTCACCCGTCTAACTGAAAGATAAAAAAATACACCGTCGGGCGATAGGAGTATTTATAAGTCGTGTGATGATTAACCGTTATTGTAAGATATTTTATTTTAAAAAAGAAAGTGGAACGTGAGTTTTTTTTTATTTTTAAATGAAAAAAAGATTGGCTATGATTGTTTTCATTGGATCTATTACAAAAATGTTCTATTTGATCTTAACTCATAGAGGTTGATATATTGACAATAGGAGTCCCCGAAGGATTCTAGTAAATCAATGTCCGTCTTCCTTTATGACATCATCCAGCATAAATTGTATTCAAGTTATGGGATCCCTCGTTACTATAGATATACCATGCACTAATGCCACCAAATCCCATCAGTCCAGAGTTAAGCGTGCTTGGTGATAGTGATTACCGCTTGGGCCATATTTATCAACTAAATAGTTACGTCTATTAACACATCTACTAGTTTTGACTTTTGAGCATCACATAAATTGCCTATTTTGCCACGTATAGGCAGAAAAAGGGTGCGGGTGGTTTTCTACTAGTTTAGTCAAATGGGTGTTTTTCTGATATGGGTCTAAAAATGATTGCTTTGACCCGATATACATATCTGTCTATGTTAAGTTTTGTTATGATCAGTTAGTATGTTAGATATACCTATAAGATTTAGAGATGGAGTAATGATAGGAATTTTGAAGGAAGCGGATGCCAGTTTAGGGATCCCAAACTTTGAACTACCAAATTTAGCGCCCGATGCTATTATCACAAAGGGAGAATTGCATATATCCTCAATATAGCTTCACTAATTACATATTTACCCAACCAAACTTTAAAATAACATATATACCCATTTTTGTCTAATTTTATGTTTAAGTTGATTGTGCCCATTATTGCCAGATCAATACCAAAACACAAATCTGCAGCCATTCATTGTATCTTTAATGGAAGGTAGTACATAATTGTTTTTTGAGAAAACTGATGGCATTTCTTTCATTCATAGCAACAAATCACGAATCTAGATTAGGCAAGTTTTGGTTGGTGTTTTATTCACCAAGAGATGAGTTGGGTGTTTCAATTCTAAATTCACATAACATTCTTTGTTTCTGTTGTTTCATGTGTTTAACTAAAACTTGATAATCAAAAAATAAATTGATTGAAAGATGAATATAATTGAATGGTCTAACAATACTTCAAGCCATTAGCCAACGTTTGATGTATTTGGGATATTAGCGAATTGAACAGTAAATGGGAATTCAAAATCAGAATAGTAAATGGGAATTCAAAATCAAAAAACTCTATGGCGTTGGCTGGTCACCACGGCGCGAGGGTCGATGGCACCAGCCGTGGTGTCGTCGGCGCGAAGATCGGTTCGGCTGGTGGGACGGCGCAGGCCTAACAGCCATGCGTACCTCTCGCTCTAATGATGGTGCAGATTTTTATGAAATAAGAGGGATATATTGGTCAGTTAGGAGGTTAATGATAACAAGAAAAATAAAAATGGGCATGTATGTGATTTAAATAGATTTGGGTGGGTATATATGTTATTTAAAAGTTTGGTTGGGGATATATGTAATTATTGAACTTTATATGGGGATATATGTAAATTGCCCCCTATCACAAACTTCACCCTTCGGAACCTTTGTAGGGCTACCCCCTCCCCGTCTTGCATCCCCGGTATTGTTTCGTTAACATTGCCCCCCTTGTAAATCATTATAAAAACCGATAACAAAATAAACTATCATTTGGGCAAGCTATACAAAAGAGTGTTGCATTACTACTCACTTTTATCTATACAACAATTAATGCCAACTTTCTACCATTTTACCATTTAGTTGCATTAACATGGTTATCGAAACTACTTTAATCATAGATCGAGTAAAAGTGGAGTCGTATATCACTATTTGCGTGAATGTTTCGACTTATGGCTAAATAACTGATATGCTATATAACTGACATCTGATCTTTAAATTTACTATCTTCATCCTATCTTATAGTAACTGAAATACCAACCCCTAGACAATAAATCTAAATCCACAACTAACTTGAGAAAAACCAGAACACCATACAAAAGCCCCAGATTTAGCATAAAGCTCTTTCAACTTTAGCAAGCATTTTTCAAAGTTAATACTTATATCCATACAACAATAGTTTAGCAACAAACTTAATTCGACAGGGTCGAGATAAATTTTTTATATTTGAACCAAGAAGGCGAATGATGACCTCGTCAGATTGAAACCATTCGTAAAAAGGGGGTTCAAAAATTCCCTCGACAGCAGCCTCGCCTTGAGTCGGGTAAGGACCATCCATGAAAACAAGGTCCAGCTGATCCAATAAGGATTGTGGCCATTTTTCCAGTATTGTTTTTTGCAATATTACACCACTTGTTCTATAGCCATGAAGACACAAAATTCTTAGTTTCTTGCTTTGCATCTCATTCTCCATTGCTAATTTATGAAAAGATTTTGAGTAAATTGCATAAATCGTCCTTAAAGTTCGGTCAAATTGCATGTTTCGTCCCAAACTTACTAAATTGTAAAAGGATCGTCCTGTGGTAAAACCTTTAGTGCAAAGTATCGACCCCGCAGGGACCGATACATGCAAAACAAAGGTTTCCCCAAGGTCTCACACAGGAGACGATCCTTGCACCAAGGTTTCCCACAGGGATGATACTTGCACTTTCGTAACGTTTGAGACGAAACATGCAATTTGGCCAAACTTTAAGGACGATTTATGCAATTTACTAAAAGATTTTTTATTGCTTATTTTGGTCATAGGTGGTTGTGAAAGGATACCCATAAATTAATGGTCCCATTTATTTAAGTTATCCTTAATTTATTTTCTTTGACCATAGTTTACGAAAATTCAGAGAGTATCGAGAATGATTTAACTAGATAGAGTAAATTACATAAATTTTCCTTGTGTTAACACAATGTATGGTCTATAACACAAACTAATATCGATTTTGACCCAAAAGTGAAACATATTTTAATTGCATCACTGGTCCACTTGTTAAGTATCATAAGAGGTTTTCCCCGATTAGGTAATCTGTGGAAGTAGTCCTTTAACTAATATATATATGCCAAGCAAAAAACAAACCCATGTAATCCCCGTGAATATTTTTATATACTCCCTAGGGTGACACCCCCTTACCTGGTGAGGATTTAACCCTAGACCGGCCTCTTGTAAGGACATCGGGTGCCTTAGAGCACTAGGCCACTTTGGCGGTGATTACTGTCGTACTTATGTCGCTTGCCAATGAACTAAAAAAAAACAACCTTTAAACTTTATGTTATTTCTTTGCATATGGGAGTTTAGTGTATGATGATCAGTAATGTGCTGTTGTAAACCTATTTGGTTGGGCATGGTCGTTGAAGTACAAGGGACCGGCCAAAGATCCAATAAGTGGTTCACAAGGTATATAATTCAATAATTGTGGAACGACAACCATGGGTGTTCAAATGCAGCACACAAACATAAGAGGCAAATATATAATGAATTCACGTTAAGTTGTACTCTGTATGTGATATGACATACATGGCAAGGTAATGTATTTACGGGCTACACAACTATGTTACTATCTTAAAACACCGCATAAATTTCACAATCCGATGGTTGAAAGAAAATGTTGATGTGATATTTACCACTCATACTTCTCATTGCAACTTATATGAATTCGTTTTTAACCGTCTACCAAGATAATCTTGCTCTGGTGAAAAAACTCAAAAACAACTATGTCTACTATATAGCATTTTTATTCACTATGAATCCGTCTTACTTATTAAGTCTGTATTTTAAAAACGGAATCACAGTCCTTGTCCTATTACAACAAAGCAAAAATTTGTGAATAACAAGTGAGCACGGACATTTAAGAAAATTATATTTTTATGCGGCATAAAGCTTCAAGGAGGCATGAATGCAGATCTTGCATTTTGGCAATGAAGTTGCAAAACATGTCAAGGCTTTTATCATCTGTAGCATTACCAATTACTTAAAACTGTCAAATCTTTTGTCATAACATGTCAATTACAAGCTACATAGCTGGAATATAGGGGAAGAATAACCGCTGATTGTTTGGTTTTTTCTGATTGGTTGTTTTTTTTCTTTTTTTTTAAATGTGTATTTGGTCGACAGCAGTAACTGGTGATTAATTTGTTAAACGAGTTGGAATTTAACCCGCGCGTTGCGGCGGGGGCAACACGGTTTATGAAACTTTTTATTCGTGGATGGAACATATCAATACTGGTCTCATTTTATTCGTGGTCCAGAAGCATTTATGTCCGTATATTTTTTATTTAAAAAATTTATGTAAAAAAGTTGCGAATAAAAGAAACTTGAGGGGACTTTTTTTTTTAATTTATGTAAAAAAGTCGTAAACAGTTAAAAGTTGAGGGTCCGTTTTGTAAATTTTTTTTTACTTTGGGCCAGATTTTGAGCTAGATTTTGGGCCGGTACAGTAGCACTGTAGCAGGTACAGTGCCACCGACCATTTGTGAATTGTATATAAGAGTAATTTTCAACCTCCTCTTTTACGCTTCACTTACCCACAATTTTATTTTCGTTTTCATTTTCTCAAACAAACTAAATTCATTTCATATAAATAAAAATACAAAATACAATATGATTATAAAAAAAACATATGAAATTTAAAAACCAATGCGAAAATTAAAAAAAATACATCAAATTATAAATAAACTAATTATGTTATTGATTTTGTAGATTTTGTTACCAAACATGCTCAATGATACTAGTATTTCGTTAAAGCTTTGCGTGTGTTTGTTTATCACGAAGTTTTTTTGATTTCTTTCGTTGCACTGCGCGTCCGTCGATACATGTCCGTAATATATTTGGTTGCAGACAAATATAAATTTCGCTCATTTCGGATATCGCAAACTTTTGATCTTTCAAAATCATGTTATGCAATATAATGCACGTGTACATGACTTTGCATAGCTTGTTGACAGTCTATTGACGCGCTAGTTGGTATATAATATGCCAACGTCCTTGGAGGACCCTAAAAGCTCTTTCAACGACTTTACGAGCACTTTCTTGTTTCCGTTTAAATAGTGCATTTTTCTCTGAATTTGCAACGAAAAATGATTTGACAAAAGATGACCACTGTGGGTAAATCCCGTCGGCCAGATAATACCCTTGTTGAAATGTAATTCTTACCCAACATGTTTTTATATTTCCATACCAAACCAGGTCTCGAGAAGACACGGAACGTCCCAAGGAAAGTCGTCAAGACCGCCCAACCCAAATAATGGCTTTCAACAATTTGGTCCGTCCCCCCATCTTTGGACATAGAGCAAAACAGATTGTCCTTGTTGCCCACTGTGTAAGTAAAACGTGGGAATAAAAAAGGAAAAATAGGTGTTACGCTATTTTCGACTCCATCCCGTAAGGTTCTAAAAATCCGATGTGGCCTCTTTATTCGTTTTTTATTCCGATACATAACCTTATAATGCTAACGGCTTTCATACATTACCCAGTAGATTTACTTGGTTCATACACCTTGACATGATCTTAACATTGGAACATCACATATGCTTAGTAATTCCTAAGCATTTTAAAAAATAATTTAAGAATATGAATTCGATTTCATAAGAATCAAAAATAACAAATACGTTTATAACGTTGTGGTGCATACACACGCATGATAGCAATTATATTCAATCCTGAGTGGTTTTTTGTGGCATGCAAACATACATTTGATAGTAAAATTACATACGTTGATGATGGTTTGCTTGAACAGTTACAAACCTAATAATATTTTACATATCTTTTAAATTGGTAATAAGATATTGCCAATATTTTTAAAACTTGATAAGATCTTATCTGTATCTTTTTAAATTGGTAACAAGATATTACCAATATCTTTTAATTTGATAAAAAGATTTTATCAATATCTTTTTCCTTATTTACAATTATCCCTTACTTGTAAATATTATTATGCAAACATTATTTTGCAAAGATTATTTTAAAGGGACTCTTATATTTTTGTCCGCGAGCCCGACTTCCGTCATTGGTTGGTCCGGCCTCTTAATAATGTGTCGCGGCCCAACCTCTCCAAAAATTATGCCGCGGCCCAGCTTTCTTATATTTCCTGTCTGTCCCAAACATTATGTCGCGGCCCGGCTTCTTTATATTTATGGTCCGCTCCAAAAATTATGTCGCGGCCCTGCTTCCTTAGTCGGTGTTCGCCATATTTAATATACATTTTCAAAAAAAAAACAAGAAAATTTGTTTCAGCAAGAAACAATATCATTGTTATGTATAACTTTTCATGTCTTCTTAGACAATCGTTTTTAAAAAAAATATTTGGTTCCCCAGGTCCAGGTGAGGTGGCAAATTGCCTAGTAAGAAAAAATGATTTGAAAGTTTGATGTTATTAAACTGATAAACGTATTTCAAAACAAAAAAAAAACATGCTCTTGATGCATCAAAATTTAAGATTGCATATTGTTATGTATAACTTTTCATGTTTTCTTAGACAATCGTTTTTAAACCCTTTCACTGGTGTTGGGCACAACCATACAAGATATGTCGAGTCGCGAGCAGAGATACCTTGGGTTCCGTCGCTTAATCTGTCACGGGCTTCGGAATTTGCCTATACAACAACTTATAACCATCATCATTGTTCCGTCGCTTATTTATTCCCAAGTGATGCCAGATATTCCTCCAGGGCAACCCGCGTCCAACTTACAAACACCGGTTCTTCTTTATGTTGAGTCGCGAGCGGAGATACCTTGGGTTCCGTCGCTTAATCTGTCACGGGCTCCGGAATTTGCCTATACAACAACTTATAACCATCATCACTGTTTCGTCGCTTATTTATTCCCAAGTGATGCCAGATATTCCTCCAGGGTAACCCACGTCCAACCTACAAACTCCGGATATCTCGTTGTCAGCACGAGTTATGGTTGTTAGTTTTTGGTCGCACCTAAACGACATTCGGGCCTCTCAAAACGCCTGCCAAACCGTATGCGAAACCCATAACCACAAATTATGTCCGCAAACGCAAACCGTTGAGATTCAAGGCTCATAAACTTTGGATATTCACTGGTAACAACGTTTACTATTTCCTCCAATGTGACAAGATCCGTATAACTTCTTTCATTTCAGACACGAGGACATACGTTACCAATGTCAACACTTACTTATTCTTTTAGAATCAACTACTCTAATTCGAGCTTCATAGGTCCGGCTTTCTAATAACAAGGCCTCGGACAGGAAAACATCATGCGTCGCGGAACCTTTATCCGCATGGCGCGCCTTACAAGCTCCAGTTATCGTCACAACGGGCATCCCTTCTTTCGTCATTGCGATTTCCGGACCAACATGCTCCGTTGCCTAGGCTTGTACCTAGTATAAAGATGCGGAGCTACAACCCTTTAGTGTCGCGATTATTGTACGACCATGAATGTCCGGATAACAGTAATAACCACCACTAATGGAGTAATGGACTTCTCATAATTTCAAAAGCGAGCCTAGTTCCGCTGTCTTTTCTGAACAAGTCTCCGGACATAACTCTTTCATAGCATGAGCCTCCTGGACGTGAATTTCCGCATTTAGATCTTTTTGATCTTTCAGCATGCTGCTCATACCTTGGAATTAAAACCCGTTAACAAACGGACTCGCTTCAGACGTGGAGATTTTCTTTCCACCAACACGTAAAGTTTTTTACACACCCTATAGGCGTATGTATATAACATCCAAAAAAAACCTAAGCCAACTATATATAAAAAAGCTAAGGCTACGTCTAGCCGTTCATGACGACTTATACAAATACGCAGTCACCAACCGCATCGCCATTGCGGTCTCGAGCCTTCCGGAGGTAAATCATCGGTCAATGAACTTGGACACTCCCAAAGTCTTTGTACCTTGCATTTGGAAGTTTACTTCACAATGACTAACATCATGAGCCGCGAAACCTTTATCTACAAGGCATGTTCCGATTACCAATGCAGCGGATATCCGCTTTTTTGTCATAACGACTTCCATTGCTTACCCAAGCATGGAGTTGCGGGGATACAACCCCTCCATGCGTCCATTTAGCTCTTAATGAGTATTTAAGATTATACATTTGGAGTCAACATTTGTACTCCCGGCCGGGGGCAACCCGCGGCTAACTATTTTGATCACCGGTCAACTCATGTAGATCCGCGACTAAACTAAATAGAGTGCTTTTCATTCTTTATACATACATCCGTGGAAAGTTTTCTAGTTGTCATCATTATGACACATGACCGTGCCGTGGTCGTTTTTATGGCTTACGTAGTCCTTTATGTAACTAGCGCTTGCGGAGGCGTGCAGGGGGCGTGCAAGGCTTACTTACATAACCGTGTAAACATTTGTTGTACACGTTCTTATGCCTATTATTAGTTAATTTATATTATTTTTAATCCGTATCCGCTACCTTCCTGATGTACGGAGTTAAATTCCTAAAATCGGGACATAATAAATAAACAAACACCTTGTGTTTTATATCCATACGCACAATACATTTGTTAATAAATGAAGTGGTATTAATTAACCTTATTGTATGAATTCAATACTACTAATTAGTAGTACTAAACAATACCACGGTTAATCATATCACGTATGAACCAACCACCTTTCTAGTAAGATCTGTGTTACGCGGGCCACGACATGTTGGGGTAAGTGCTAAAATTATTCTTATTTGTTGGATACTATCTCTGTAAGTTTAATACTACTAATAAAACATAGAACCATTAAACTTGGGGGGCTATAGGGGTATAACGATACCATTATAATTATCTTCGTGCATGTCACGTAAGTATCTCCGGATACAGAAAGTATGTAAGAGGCGTTGTAAGCCCAATACTAAGACGAATGCCATATTCGCACCAAGTACGTAAGAGGCATTGCAAGTCCAGTACTAAGCCGAATGCAATATTCGCATCACCCGCTACGGAAGTGCATTCTCCGTCGGCCGTAAGTCGAATGCCATATTCGCATCATCCGCCACAGAAGTACATTCTTCGTCGGCCGTAAGTCAAATGTCATATTCGCATTACCCGGCCACGAAAGTACGTCTTTCGTCGGCCTTTATTATACGGGGTCCTCCATCATTATAAATCATTCTCAGAAACAAATGAGAATGGTATCTTGCCAATGCTAGTGTTACCCCGACTATAGAACACGTATTCTTCTTACGGGGTCTTTACCGTCTAGCCACGGGAAACCAAGCGTCCGAGCACAATCACCCGACACATGTACGCGGGTGCTGCCTAAGATAGGGCATGATTGACACAATTTGAAGATAGATATGGCGGCGTATGGTTGAAAGGTGCAAACGTCTCCGCGACGGTAAGAGTAGTCCTTTTAGTCTAGTAACCGCGGCTACGGCCACACTTACTTGACTGGTGGGACATGATGACGTATAGTGTGGACCGTCCTGACCCACTTATACTATTATGGGCTTACTTGCTGAGTTGGGCCTACGGGCCATGGACAACCGTAATGGGCGGCCATAGCAGACACATGGACTTATGGGTCACGGACACGGGCGATTGAGCCTACGGGTCAAAAGGAAGACACATTTGGACAAAGCATAAGTCTAGCATAACATAGCCAAGAGCTATATCATACTAGACTGGGGGACTTGTAGATGTATAGTCCGGAATGGGCCGGTAATGGGCCAGGCCCGATAGAAGAGCGGCCCACATTCGACCTAACCCTAATCCATACCCTATAAATATAAGGGTAGGATTCTTCTATAGGGAGGAATAACATGTTATTTACTAACCACCTCTTACACTTTACCAATATATATGATACTAACTTGACCGTCGGAGGGTGGATCCCAATGCTCCGGCCTCGGGTCCCCTTCTAACCGGTTCTTCTTTGTTAGCAGCACTATTCAAGGCTCGAAAAGACGACGAACGGCCCAAGGAGAGTCATCAGGACCGACCCAACTACATTATGCTTCAACATGAGGCAAAATAAGAATTAACCTTAATAATTTGTTGTTATATTGAGAAAAGGATAAAAGTCAAACATGTTGGCATGAATATATATATCATATTTAAAAGAATTTGATTTGAGTGAAAGTGTGAGTCAATGAGAATATTAGAAAAAAAAACCTTTGCTACAAAGAAAACATTAAAATAATAATAAAAAAATGGAGAATAAAAAAAACATATGGAAACTGAATGGCTGAGGACATCCATCCACCCTAAATGATTCAAATGATTCAGAAGCAAAATAAATCGGTAAGAGCTCCCACTTGTTTTTATCAAACGCTTCAAATGCTGACCGAATTGGAGATGTCCTCTTAGGCTGTGCTTGGTAACAAGCGTTTTGGAGCGTTTAGGAGCGACAAGCGACAAGCGGTAAGCATTTTAGATGAAAAGCTTGTTTGGCAACACCTCAACAAGCATTTGAATATTGTTTAAACCCTCCAATCGAAGCATTTGACAACTGCTTCTTGAAGAAGCATTTCACAACTGCTCCAAGCAGTTTGATATAAAATTACATTTATACCCTCAAATATAAAATTTATAATTTCTTTAATTAGGTTATATGCACTTTTTCGTAATTTTACACATTTTAATTACAGCTTACAGCTATGTTACCAAACACCTTTTTTAAACAAACAACTACTGCTTACTGCTCTTGCTAACTGCTACTGCTTACTGGTGCTGCTACGTGTCACCAAACACACCCTAATTGGCCCACTAAGAAGCTATCAAACACCTCCGAACTTAACTAGCCTCTTAAAAGAGAGATATGCTTTGGTGAGTCTCTTGATTAAAAGAGATTAAAGGTTTTTAGCTCATATTTTTTCTCACTAAAAGAAAAGTAAACAATACTTCACTCTCTCGGTTAACACAAACATATGAAATCTCGCCCATTTACCCGTTTACGTACTCTATTATGCATCAAAATAAGCTAAAACGATCCTAGGAGATACAAATATAAAAGTACATGCAAAAAAATGCGTGCAGGATGACATTCGTCATTGTGACCTCACAAGAGACCTAAAACCTCACGAGACAAATTAAAACAAATAATATGACCTTACAATATAAATTACGGATCAGCTACTTTAGTTTTCCAATTCGATTTGTCTAAGAGTAAGTGTAAAAATGATATGATTAGGTGTGATATACATTCTGAAAGCATGGATATAAATAATCTATAACCTGAAATAAAATATACTATCAAACTAATTAAGCATTATTTACATATGCATAATGTGGCACCGTGTCATTAAAGTCCTAATTTCCTTTTAAGCTTGTGCGATTTATTTTTACACAAAGAACATATGGTAATTAAGACCAATTAATATGTTCTTTTAGTGGATGTTAATAGTTGTAACTTTATATGATCAATTAATACAAATAGGTTACATTCACCCAATGACAACATGATTAATATCCCTTTAGGTTCGTTCATATGTCTACTTCAAAATTATGCTAATGTATACGTGTACGATAATAAGCAGCTAACACTAAGACGGTTATTTGTATTTTAAGATTGTTGTGAGAAATAAAATGTAAAAAAGAAAGATTGTAAATAAGGAGTAGGCCCATGATACACGGGATACAGGCTAATTCCTTAAGGAAAGAACCCTTCAGCCCAACTGGGTAAGGCCCAAGAAAGTCTAGAAGCACTGAAACACAACTAAAAAGCTAATAAAAGAATTTTTATTTTTTTTTATTTTTTTTATACCTGGGTTTTCTACTCGACATTGCGAGCCGACTAATCTCAGGGCGACTACCTTTTTGGAAAGCCTGGATTCGGCGCAAGTGAACCTCCGTGGCCAATGACGGATTAATTTTCTACCCAGAATTCGAACCAGAATTTTAATATATATAGTACTCAAATCTTTTTTATGGAATCGATCAAATAATGTAATGTACATGAATAAATAATCTTAAATGATGTAGCTTTTTTTTCACAATCCGGCAATGAACGGGACCTGAGTAGCGCGTAACCAGCCCCGACCTGCAATAAGCCTTTCAACGGTGAACTGTGACGCTTCACTCGGGCTTTCTATTATATGGTATCCAGGCCATTTGACCCGGTTTTGGGTTGGTGCACCAGGTCCAAAGTTCTCATATTCACCAAAATACAATGTACTAAACGCGAAGTCGCTACTTCCCCAAGGTGACCATCCTTGTTGATTGACATGAGTATCAATGAACGTTTTCATGTAAACGGTCCTTGAATATTCTTGCCAGGGCCGGCCCAAATAAGTCCTGACCGAGCCCTCCACAGGCTTTAGGTCTGGTGCAGCCATTACACGGGAATTATGGATTGAAATTCCCGTGTTTTGAAATGGATCACCACGACCTTGGGCCGTTATCATATTGGCTTGCCCATTTAATGGTTTTCTTGCTAAAATCATGCAGTTTTGAAATACAACGGCTGCGTTACCAAATATGAAATCAATGGTACCATAAACATAACAAAGTTTGTAAAATTGTCGTTGAGCTAGGACAAAGAGTGTGTCTTGATAGCCTTCAAAACTACAAGCATAGTAAACTGATAGATCAGACGCTGAGCGAAGCGCCACGGCTTGGTTCTTTTCCGGGCCAGCAGTGTTTCTAAATGTTATACCGCGAGCAATGAATCCAGTCCCATCCACACCTTAATATATTTAAACCATAAATAAGAATGACTTCAAAATAAATCAAGAAAACTTTTAGAAATAGGTAACATGTTTTAGCTTTAGCTTTTTTTTTCTTTTGCTGCATTGTATCTACGTCATTTTGCAATTTTCTTATAAAAAAGGTACCAAAATATTAAAAGTTCTTACCAACAGTTGCTGAGCTATAGGTTGTGAAACCTCCTGTGACACTACGGTCTCCGGTAACGATCGTGTACCTCGGTCCATCACCTAGAAACATGATGTTAATAAGATCATTTCCAATCTCAATGTTCTCTTTGTAAACACCTCTTTTTATATGAATAATAAACCTCCCATTTCCACGGTTAATACTTGCGGCATGATCAAGAGCTGACTGTATAGTTCGGAACTTGCTCCCTTTCGCTTGAGACACTGTCACATTAACCCTCGTGTAAACAGAACTTGATTGCAACAATTTTCGATCTTTCGTAGTAACCCATTCAGGAAAATCCTCCATTTTATTAGATTCTTGTGTATGGTTTAAGAAAAAATTATTAATAGCCAAATTATTGCTTATCACCTCACTCAAGTTACTAGCCTTGATAGGAGACACAAAACTTGTCAAATTTAAATCAACCGAGCCCGAAAAACAAGTTTGGAGATTAGTCAACGAGGCGCTGAGCCACGTTTGGGCATCAAAAGCGGAAATCATATCATGTTTGATGCCCATTAGGGTTTGGTTTAGTTGTAAAATGGTGTTGTTTACAAGTTTGTAGCAATCTTTCCATACTTCTTTTTTCCGTTTGCTATGGCACGATGTCTCAAGGTCATTCGCGCGACCTTGAGTATGATGTGCCAGGGCCAAAGCGGCTTCTAAAGATAGCAACCGGAAATCAGTTCTATTTCGTGGCAACTGAGGCTTGCCACGCCCTAGAATATACATGCAATGCTTGGGATGAGGAGTCGTTTGACACCACGAGTTGATGTCTCGACGCGACTCCCTACTCAGATGAGTTAAAGTATAAAAAATCGAAAAGAGAGCGAAAATTGATAACAAAAACATCAAGAAAATTTTAATACGACCCATTGTATGATGAATTTGATTACGTTTTTTGTGTTTGGAAATTTTTAACATCATCTAATAACGTTTAAAGTTATAGTAAGCTATGAAAATTGTAATACAAGTTTAGTAAAAGTTGACATTTAAATGTAACGTTACGAATGCGTCTAGCTACATGCATGATCTTCGTTATACGTATTGAGCTGCCATTACACTGTCATGTAATTTAAACATATATATATATATATATAAGTTGAATATGATAGAATAAATGTTGTTATAAAGTATCTTTTGATTATTGTGAAGCATCTTTTCATCTAACGTACAAAACTTGTTTAACAATGTCATAAAGTATCTTGAAGATATGTTTTTTTAAGTAGCTTTTATATGTAGAATAATATAATTTTGCTTGATTTTGCTCTTTGAAATAGATTGTTAAGTACCATTGCAAGTCAAACCACCCTATCGGGATTACTTGTCAAAAGAAAAGTAAGTTTGTTTTGCACGAAAGAAGTGAACTATTATTTGGCGATTTGTTCAACCTTTTTGCTATGCTGTACATTTATAAATTATTACTAGTGCATAACTTAACAAATGAAATACGACTTCGGTTTGTGTTTTAATGGTATCTCATTTTGTGTGGAATCTCCTCTATTAAAAAGTTGTGGGTTCAAGTTCTACTTAATATGAGACATATTTGTGGTGTGAGATAATTAGTTTGTGTTGAAAAATATTAATAGATAATGTATAACAAATGATATGTAACTTCGTAAAAATTGAACTTGTTTTGCTCTAAAACCGTCAAGAAAGAACACTCTCGGAGAAGAAATCAAGCTGATATTTTCATTCATAGATTGTAAATAGGATTTGTAAATGAAAGCCTTATATTAGATTGGATACAATATCCTAGATCGGCTTGTATGATTTTCTTGTAATTTGGATCTATTTTCCTCTCACTTCTTGCTAGATTTTTTAATGAAATGCCGTTAAAAAGAACATTAATTATGTATAACGTGAATTTATTCGGGTATGACTTGTGATTATTTTTTGAACGGCAATTTATTAATAAGACTTTAGCAAAAAGCTAGAAAGAAATTACAACATATTACAACAAGCTTTTGGATCAAGAATTCAATCTAAACATTTTGGTTTAAATGTTTTATGTCTATTGACAATCTATGAATGAGAAAAAACTTGTATATCTTTCATGAGCAAATCTTTTATTGGAGGCTTCAAATCAAAACAAACCCGGTTTCTATATCACCAAGAATTCAAATCGTAGTTTGTACCACCACATCAAAGCAAACCTTGGTTAAATTGCTATAGTTTATCGTATCTGCCCAAGATATTAGGGTTGGCAATGAATTCGGATAATCATTAATACCCCACCCAGCCTTAACAAAACCCTAAAAGTTGTAGCCATTGTGCAATCCACAAATAAGTGATTAATAGATTCAAGAGTCTCATTACAAATCGGACATCTAGTAGACTGGATGTCAATTCCTCTAGCATCAAGGTTACATTTAGTAGGTAATTGGTCCCAACAAACGCGCCAACTATTGATGTTGATCTTAAATGGAAGAATATGGTTCCAACGGATTGGTTCAATGACAGAAGAAAGGGTGAATGTTTCAATTTTCTTTCTCATGGTGATGATTGTGAAAACTTTCGAAGGGTTTAGGTGGCCTTCCCATGCATCAGGTTTGCCAGAAGATATGAATTCGTTAATCAAGTTGTGCAATTCATTAAATTGAGTCAATTCAAGCCCACCCTTTATGCTCCTACGTCAGGCCCAATTCCTGCTATTGGGCTCAAGAAAAGGTTTACATATATCGCTTATTTTACATAATGGGTGTAACTCTAAGGTGAAGAGACGAGGGAAAAAGATTTTAACGCTAGAATCACCAATCCAAACATCAGACCAAAAAGAACTGGAACAACCATTCCCAACATTCTTACGAAAAAAGGTTTTGAAGATTAAGGTGCGGCTGTGGGAAGTGATTGTTCAGGTTGTAGATTTTTTTCCAAGAACTGAGAGATGAACGGGTATTGAAATGGTTCACAATAATCTGCCCATTATGAGAACCATGGATTGAGATGATTAAAAGTTTCCAAAAAGAGTTATTTTCAACATGGAAACGCCACCACCATTTTGCCAACATAGCACAATTTAAGGCATCAAGGCTACCGATTCCTAGACCACCACAACTCTTAGGGGAACAAACTTTTTTCTATGCAATCCAAGGCAACTTGTTGTAATCAAATGAGCCCCCAAAAAACATTTCGCCTAAGCTTCTCAAGGTAGTTAATTACAGACTTTGGAGCTTTAAAATAGAAAAGAAATAACTACCAAGCGCCCTAAGAACCGATTTCAAAAAAGCAAGTCTAGCACCATATGATAATGTTTTAGCATTCCAAGATGTGAGACGCTTGAGGAATTTGTCAATAATGGATTTTCAGTTACAAGATTTGTTCATATTGGCTCCAATGGGAAGTTCAAGTTATGAGCAAGGAAGCTTTGAGGGATGACAATTTAAGATAGAAGCTAAGTTTTGGGTTTCGGTTGCGGTAACGCCAATGCCAAAAAAACTACTCTTGGATAAGTTGACTTTTAAGCCGGAAGCTAAGTTGAAGCAACCCAAAATACGACAATGATTCTTAGCATTATCAATTGACCATTTTCCCATTATAAGGGCATCGTCTGCAAATTAAAAGTGAGAAACATCAAATTCAAGCGAGCCGACTTTAATACCCTCAAAAATATCATTAGATTTAGCCTCATTAAGAGAAATATGAAGAGCTTCAATCGCGATGATAAAAAGAAAAGGAGAAAGATGATCACCTTGTCAAAGACCCTTTTCAATTTTGAATTCTTTCGTCGGAGAGCCTTCAACCAAAACGGAATCGTTAGCGGACTTAAGACATCCTCTTATTCACATTCTCCATTTTTCACTAAAACCCATTTGTTTCATAATGTGGTCAAGAAAGTTCCAATCTAAAGAGTCAAATGCTTTTTCAAAGCCGACTTTTAAAATGAAATGACGTTTATTTTTCTTGAGGGCCCATAAAATAATCTCATTAACCATAAGCGGACCATCAATTATTTTTCTCCCATTAATGTAGGTCATTTGAACATCACTAACAACAATATGGACCACAATGTGAAGTCTATTAGTAAGAACTTTGGCGATTACTTTGTATTGACAACCAATAAGACTAATGTGTCTGTAGTCTTGTATGTAAAGAGGGATCTTTGATTTTAGGAATTAAAGCAATAAAAGAAGAGTTACAACCTCTTGGTATGAATCTATCAGTTTCAAACCTTTTAACAATGTCAATGAACTCATTGCCTATAATTTCTCAATATTTTTTAATGAATTTAAAAGTGAATCCATCAAGGCCCGGGGCTTTACCCCGTCTACAGTCCCAACCCACATTTTTGATTTCTTGAATAGAAAAATAAGCATCTAGAAGTCAGGAAGCGATTTGAAATGGTTACAACTGAAACGAGGGTGATTGTTGGTTATGGTGTGAAATTTATCTTTGTAAAATCTGAAAATGTTTGACTTTACTAAAGACAGATCCGTAACCTAAATACCATCAGAATAGATTCCATTTATTCTTGAACGGGAGAATTCATTGTTAATGATTCCATGAAAATACTTTGAGTTTTCATCTCCACCAGTGGCCCATTTGACTTTGGTCTTTTGCATGAGATCAAGTTTTTAATATGTTCCATATCTTCTAATTTCTTCATAACAGAAAGACGTTCTTCAACTTCAGTGCTGATAAGCCCACTAGTTTTGGCTTTGGAGTCAAAATAGTCTATTTTCATTTGTAGTTCGAGAAAATCTTTATCCTTTTTGTTGGTGACTTCTTTTCTCCAAAACCGAATGTGGAGTTTAAGGTTCTGAATTTTTTGTTTTAAGATGACCGCTGGATGGATGGTAGATGAAATGGTAGAAGTCGAGAGGATGCACCAAGAAAGTGTAACGATTGAAGGAAGATCATTATCAAGAAGCCAAGAGTTAAAGAATTTTAAAGGAATGGGACCAAAGTCCCCAGAATGAGATTTCAAAACTAAAGGGCAATGATCCGAAAGATAGCGAGGTAACGCAAGTAATTGAGCATTTGGCCAAAGAGAAACATAATGATGAGAAACTAAGATGCGGTCAATTTTGCTTAATTTTGTCTATTCATTCTTGTGAATTTACTTCCACTCATATGAAGATCAACAATGATTAGAGCCAAAAATAAAGTCATTAAATGCTTTAGCACCCCTTTTGCAAAAAATTAAACCAAGTCTTTCAGTTTTGAGACGTACCTCACTGAAGTCACCAAGTACTATAGACATGGCATGAAAGTGGCGGATAAGATCACTAACCCGGTTCCAAAGAGAGCATTTCTTAGAATAATCTTGTGGCGCATAGACAACTATCACAAGGCAATCAATTCCAATATTCAACCATTCTCCGACAATGGCTAAGAAGCCATCCTCGCTATCCAAAACCTTTTGTTGTTTAAGCATACAAACATCCCAAATAGAAATTATACCACCCGAATTACCATTTGATTTCTTGATTGCAAACTCACACCTTTGGTTACCTCATAAGGAATGAATGAAAGAACAATCATCCAGAATAGACTTAGATTCTTGAATTCCAAATCAACTAAGATTATAATCATTACGGATTTTCCTAGCCCATTTTCTTTTATGAGTAGAGCCAACCATATTTATGTTGAGAAATCCAACATTCATTAGTCCACTACAATCTCACCAATGATGGCACCAACATCAAGCTCTTTACCATTCATGTCATAACCAATGAGAGATCCAATCTCGCTAGTTTTCAACACCTCATTAAAACTATCATTTTATTCAACATTAGGTGCTGCTGTAACAACCTCCTTACAAAGAATTCATTTGTTACACCGTTAAATATTAGACTCTTCATTGAATATTAGACTCTTCATTAGAAAGTGAAGTTTCGGTAAATTCTACATGTTGGGAAGCAATTTCGGTATTTTTATTTGTTTTTTTATGTATGAATGCCACGGAGAGGATAAAAGAGTTTTACTAAAGTGATCCTAATAGTTGTTTTTTATTTTTGTGTTTTTGTAATGGACAGCGATGGTGTAATGAGGAGGTATGTGGAACGACAGTAGAAGAAATGGTTTTTTCCTCAGTTTTTTTGTGTTATGCTATTTAATGTTTTGGGTTTGACTTAATGAATGGGTAAGTCTGCCGAGAGCCCACTGGAGATTGAGATGGTATTTTTAGGCCACTAAGACTTAGATATTTATTTACTCAAGATTGTCGATTATACCAAGACTAGCATTATCACAAATATTATTACTAGTTGGAGAAGAGGTGGGACCATTTACCTGACTTGGGGTAAGATGCTCAAATTAACCTTCACATGTGTATGCAGTGTCAATATCTTTTTCCATTGGTTCATTGTTGATAAATGGTTATTTAACACTGGAATACAGTAGAAACTCTATAAAATAATACACTTGGGACCATCAAAATTTATTAATTAAAAGAGTTATTAATTAATCGATAAATTAATAATTAATTTTATTTATTTATTATTACACTGCGAACTGCTTTAGTAATTGGTAACTTCGATCAAACTGATGCATGATTTTTGAGAACTAGATGAAAGTGGTGAAAGCACTCAAGAACTCCGGAATTGTGATCCAAGAGTTGGGTGATCGCAATGCAATGGTGTCGAAGATGTTATGACTCACCCAGAAGAAAATGTAGTTGCTCAGTTGTCGGACTGATGCAGATATTATTGAAAGCGTTATTGGATTTAATATAGATGTATCGCTGAAGAAGATGCATGAAAGTCTACATTGGAACCCCTCTGCGCGAAACGAAGCTATTTAAGCGGTCGGCTATCACATTGAACAATTCTTGTTGAGCTATGAGAGAACAAACACCAGAATTGCTTACCTATGCCAGGAATATAGAGACGAGATTCTAGGGGTATGACTGGCAACAAAAAAAAACAAAAGACAATTGGGGTAAGTCTGCCGAGAGCCCACTAGAGATTGAGATGGTATTTTTAGGCCACTAAGACTTAGATATTTATTTACTCAAGATTATCGATTATACCAAGACTAGCATTATCACCAATATTATTACTAGTTGGAGAAGAGGTGGGACCCCTGACTTGGGGTAAGATGCTCAAATTAACCTTCACATGTGTCTGCAGTGTCAATATCTTTTTCCTTTGGTTCATTGTTGATAAATGGTTATTTAACACTAGAATATGTATCTTTGATAATATCGTTAGAAATTTCAACCAAACTATTCCTAAAATAGGTTTCAACCGTTGCATTGGTTTGACTCAATGGTGAGTGTTCTGGTGTCGTCGTGCATAGCCATTGACTATCTTCATCCACCATATTCACCCCATCATCATTGTCAGGACCACCCTCATCATTAGTTGCAGTGTTTTTACAGACCCAACCTCTACCGTATTTATAGACTTCCTCATTATCGACGAACAACATGTCATTATCATAACCATCATCATCCTCATCACTGCCTACATCATCATCACCATGAATGGAAGCCGAGTCGTTTCAGTATGTATGTCTGACATCATTTTTGATTTGCGTATTACATCACATTCACCAATGAGTTCTCGAATACGGATGCAAACATGTGTCTCGTCAACTGTAACGGGCATGTTGACATTTATGAAATCCATGCACTTTGTGCGAATACAGACCTTTCCTGCAATAAGTTTGTTTTCAAGTTTGTTACAACGTTCAAGAAAAATGACATCACCTCATGCCACCAATTCGTGAAAATTATTAGTGGACTAGTTTCTAGTGTTAGCGTTGTTTGTATTGGGCTAAGCCCATTTAATCATTTATCATTATTTATATTGTACTCAAACTCATTATTCAGTTGTGGGAATTACACAAGTTTATATGGTGTCAATTCGGGTCTGTCATTTCCTGTCATGTCACCTTTGATGAGACCATCTTTCCATTATGGTCCGTCTCACCTAATGATGCCCCTTCCTACACCTTTCTTGACACCAATCCAAACGGTTTTGCTCGCATTATTCTCCAACAACCAACCCCTAGTCCAAATACCACCAACCAAACCACCACACCGGTTCATACCAACCTAATATCACACGTCCAGCACACCGGCCCAACTCCCCTCCCTTATACCACTGGCCCGCTCCCCACACCGGTTACCCTCGGCCTAACTACTCATATCCCTCCTACCACTGGCCTAGACCTTATTCTAAATACCATCGGCCTAAAGATAACACCGGTTTCTACCGACCAACACCACATGTCCAACCCAATCTACCACCGCTTAATCCTCGTCCAAACTCAACCTCAACTTATACCATGGTCACACGTTTTCATGTTGGTACTAATAAAAATAATCTGCGTTATAATTGTCATGTGTCTACCATTTCTCTCATTCCAAAGTCATACACTCTTGCAATTAGAGATCTTAATTGGCAACATGCTATGCTTAACGAATATAATGTTTAATTAAAAATAATACTTGGGTTCTTGTGCTACGACCACCTTACGCGAACATTGTTCGTTCCATGTGGTTGTTTTAGCACAAGTATTTTGCAGATGGATCTTTAAGCATGTACAAGGCTCGTCTTGTCGCTAATGGGAACAATCAACAATTATGTGTTGATTATGATGAGACATTTAGCCCGGTGGTTAAACCGGCCACTATTAGGACGATTCTCAGTATCGATGCTTCTCGGCATTGGCATGTTCATCATCTCGATGTCAAGAATGATTTTCTCCATGGTACTTTATCTAAGACTGTCTATATGCATCAACCTCCTGGTTTTCGAGATCCTTGGCGTCCTGATCATGTTTTTCTTCTTCAACGGTCTTTATATGGCCATAAACAAGTACCACATGCTTGGTTTCAGCGGTTTGCGAGTTATGCTACTCGTGTTGGTTTTTATCACAGCAGATGTGACTCGTCCTTGTTTATTTTTAAATAGGGTTCAGATGTTGCTTATTTATTACTATACGTGGATGATATTTTACTAACAGCTTCTTCTACTACATTATTACAGAGGATTATAGCTTCTTTATATCAGGAGTTCTCTATGACTAATCTTGGTCTGCTGAACTATTTTCTAGGCATCTATGTCACTCAAACCACCAAGGGGATGTTTCTTTGCCAAAAAAAGTATACAACGGTGATGAGGTGTCATTTTTACACTATTTCGGGGTCATTTAACCCCCTAAATCATGCAAATATGCCCAGATTATGTGCTTAATCGTTTGTTTTTAGGTTTTTAGCACTTGGATGGCATTTGGAGGAAATACACGTGACTTGGGCTCATTTAGAGAAGAAACGGACAAGATTACGGACCTACACCAAATCTCTTGAAGAATCATTCTCACAGAGCGTGGAGACGGCGTCGCAGGCATAAAGCGACGCCGTCGTGATCTATCTAGTGACGGCGTCAGAAATCTAGCGACGGCGTCAGGACGTGGCCGACTCAAAGAGGATCTAGAATCATCTACATGGCGACAGCGTCAGGACTTCAAAGCGACGCCGTCGCAGCGATTTTCCTATATATACTACACTACAATGACTAGGTACACTGCCTAGGGAGTTGTAAAACTTCTTGCTGAAGTCCTACGACTACCGCATCAAGCGGTGGTTCTTGAGTGCGCCGGTATGCGCAATTGTCATTCGTGTAGGACTCCAGTTGATACAGAGTCCAAGTTGGAGGCTGATGGCACTCTAGTTTTTGATCTGACTATTTATAGGAGCCTTGTTTGGGCTTTATCATATCTCACTTTTACTAAACCTGATTTGTTATATCCGATTCAACAGGTTTGTCTCTATATGCATGATCCTCGGGAGCCTCATCTTGCTGCTCTTAAGAGGATCTTATGTTATGTTCGAGGCACTCTGGATTATGGTCTTCAGTTATATTCTTCTTTGACATCTTTACTAGTTGCCTATTCGGATGTTGATTGGACAAGCTGCCCAACTACTCGTCGTTCTACTTCAGGTTATTGTGTTTTTCTTGGCAAAAATTTACTGTCTTGGTCATCTAAGAGGAAGTACACTTTGTCTTGTTCTAGTGTCAAGGCTGAGTACCGTGGTGTTGCAAATGTAGTGGCTGAAATGTCGTGGTTGCGTAATCTTCTTCGTGAGCTTCACTCTCCTCTACATATGGCCAAAATTGTTTATTGTGATAATGTCCGTGCAGTTTATTTATCTTCTAATATCATGCAGCAACAACGCACGAAGCATATCGAGATTGACACTTACTTTGTTTGGGATCAGGTTGCTAAAGGACAGGTTTACATTTTGCATGTTCCTTCACGTCATGAGTATGCCAATATTTTCACTAAGTGTCTTCTGTCCGCCCTGTTTGATGAATTTCGGACTAGTTTGAGCGTTTGGCGTCCTCCTGCTCTAACTGCGTGGGGCTGTTAGTGGACTAGTTTCTAGTGTTAGCATTGTTTGTATTGGGGCAAGCCCATTTAATCATTTAACATTATTTATATTATACTCAAACTCATTACTCAGTTATGGATATTACACAAGTTTACAAAAATGTGGCTTCATGCCAAGCTTGTGGTGGGATACTGATGACATCAAATAACGTCACTTTTATAGCATCATTTATCCCATGAAAATAACCCATTTTACATAATTTTTGCAAAGAATTTTTACTTAATCATTTGTATTTGAGAATTGCAATAATTATGGAGTACTTAGTGAAGATTAGCAAAAAGGCACGCATTCTGGAGCTTAAACGAAGATATTTGAAGACTACTATTTTGACAACCAATACGTCGTATCCATCAAGGAAGATACGGCGTATCTGTGCCTACACTTCACTAAAAGACCACAAAGGAAACACGATCAATATGACGTATCTAGAGAATCCTATACGCCGTATTCAAGTTATAGAATGTGAAAATTCTGAAAGATATCAAACGTGGTCCCTACTCTAAGAAATCCCTAATACGCCGTATCGAAGCCTTTCGATACGCCTTATCGACCTTTTTCCAGACCTTATAAATAGAAAACTCAAAAACGAGTTTTAAGTGTACTAAATCATATTTTCGATACATAAACCATAAAAGTCTATTTTCAGAGGTGAAGAAGAGCAGAAGAGGTCTTGCAACGTAATCAATTCCATAGGAAACAACTTGTAATCTCCTATACTCTTGTAATCGTTCAGTTTTTGGTATCATTCGAGTATTCGGATTAGTTTACCAATGGCTAAATTATTACTCTTATATTGATGATGACATTTGAAGGCTAATACATTCGGGTATTAGCCATTATTATGAAGATCTGAATGTTGGTTTGTTTATCTCGATTGCTTAATTTATCGTTGATTACTTGTTTATGTTTATCAATTTATACTTGTTTACATACTTTTGTATGCGACCTATCATTCAACTGGATCTAGTGATACGGGCCAAGTAATCTAGATACCAGGATAGCTCTCCACATAGTGATTTATACATCTAGACCAATGGGATCATAAATAATAACCTATCTTTCCCTTAGATTGTGAGCTTAGTTGGACCAACAGGTGACCTTGGGATCAACGAGTATGTTCTTGATTAATTGGTATAGACTTGGTTATTGGACTACTTGTGTATGAATTGCCATTAAGCATAAGTGGGTAAAGTCTTTTGAGCTAGGGTTAAACAAGATCACCATTGCTTTAAATCCTAAGATAGATTAAATAAGTAAATAAGGAGTTTTATTGCAATGCTTTAATTGTGACAGAATTCAGCGGTACTAGTTTAAGGAAGAAGTACCGCCTTAATCTTAAGAATGATATGCCGCCTCGAGATAAGTAATCATTGCACTAAATAAACAAACCAACATTCTGATTAGATTAATAATGGTTAATATAGTTTTCTTATATTTGGCTAGACCGCTCTTTTATCTTCTATTAATTTGCTTGCGTGTGTTTTATTGTCTTAAGTTGATTTTAGTCACCACCAAACCCGTGCCAGTCTCTCAGGCTGAAAACCCCCTTATCCGTTAAATTTAGGATTAACATAGGTTTATCATAGGTTTAACTTAGAATAGAACTAACTTAGTTTAGATAACCAAAATATTAATAAATTGAAAGATTGTTTCTCGCTCTTAGTGATCGACACCCTACTTACCACGAAACTACCACGGATCAGGTACACTGCCCGTTAAAGTGTTGTTTTTTGTTAAGTCGGAAAAATATAAATTTAAAACTTGAAATCATAAAATTAACACCACACAACGACACATCAAGTTTTTGGCGTCGCTGTCGGGGAGTGAAAATTTAATCTTAACTTTTATTTGATATTTTGGTTTTTAACATTAGATTAGTCTAACCCTTAGGATTAGTGTAATTTAGAGTAGTATATAATTTTGTATATTCAATATATTTGTCTTTAATTGTTTGCTTAGTTTAATTGTTTGTGTGATTTAATTGTTTTCTAATACACCGTTCTGGTCGATAACCTGATACGGTGTATCCACTTCCATTGGATGCGACTTATCCAACTTGCTTATCCAATACAGCGTATTCATTCAAAAAGATTAATACGTCGTATTCAGATTCATTGAATACGGCGTATTGATTATCTGATACAGTAACATATCTAGTTTTTCGCATATAATTTCTGTATATATCTGTGTTTTCTTCCTCCCGGGCATATCCTACTGATTGTTTATCCTTTGTTTCAGGTAGTGCATGACAAGAAGTTCAATTAAGGAACTATTTACACCTTTCAAAGATCCGGAACGAGAATTTCGATCATCTAGGAAGCACTTCAAGACACTAAGTCTTGACGAATCGAGATCGCCTGATTTCAATCTATTTTCTGACCAAGAAGAATATTCAGAGGAAGAAGTTGGGGAAACGGGATAATTTTAAGAGTTGCTAGGCCTAAGATCGAAGACAGGGATAATTTTGAACTAAAAGGCCAATTTCTCAAGGAACTACGTACCAACACTTTTAGCGGTTCAGATCATGAAGATGCGAACGAACACATTGAGAAAGTTCTTGAGATCGTGGATTTATTCCACATCCCTAATATAACTATAGACCAAGTGATGCTTAGAGCCTTCCTTATGTCCTTAACTGGAGCCGCAAGTCGTTGGCTAAGAAACAAACCATCTGGTTCGATTACAACTTGGGAAGATCTAAAGACAAAGTTTCAAAGCAAATATTGCCCACCTGCTCGTACTATAAATAAAATGGAGGAGATCATCAACTTTTAGCAAGAACCGGATGAAAACCTCTATCAAGCTTGGGAGCGATTTAAAGAACAATTGATGAAGTGTCCTCAACACTATTTAACAGAGATACAGGAGGTAGTCTTGTTCTATAATGGATTGGATGTTCCAACTAGAAAAACTCTTGATTCAAGAGGAGCCATACCATCGAAGATTGTTGCTGATGCGAAAGTAGCCATCTAAGAAATGGCTGAATACTCTCAAAAATGGCACAATGAAACATCTAGGACCAGAAGTACTGAAACTTTTGACGGATTAGCAGCCATACAAGCACAACTCAACAATCTTGGAAGAGAAATCAAGAAAGTGAATGAAAAAGTCTATGCTACTCAAGTATGATGTGAACAAAGTAAAGGTCCCCACTACACCAAATATTGCCCACTCAAGGAAGAAGGGAAAATCCTCGAAGAAGCTTACTACACTCAATTTGATGCACCTTTTCAAGGAGGGGGATATAGAGCAACTGCTCCGGGATTCTACAAAAGGAATAATGCAAACCATTCGTACCAAGAACGAAGGTAATCTATGGAAGAAACCCTAAGAAAATTTATGGGGGAATCAGCAAAAAGACATGAGGAGAACTCCAATTTGACCAAAGAGATCCGAGCTTCAACGGATGCTGCCATAAGGAACCAAGGAGCATCAATTAAAACTTTGAAGATTCAAATCGGGCAAATGAGCAAGGTACTATAGGAAAGAGGATTTGGAAGTTTACCGAGCTCTATTGAAACTAACCCAAGAGACCATGTCAAGTCGATCTCGACTACTGTTGAAGTTGATGCAAGCTCGATACGCCGTATTGTATCACACCAATACGTCGTATCCACTAGACAGAACAGTACACTGATATACGAGACAATACAAATGACAATCCTATTTCCAAGTCGTTTGAATGATTGCTACTGTGAAGGAAAGAAGGGATCATATGGACCGCAATTTTCAGAAGCTTACTCATATGGAGCTTCACATATCAATAAATCCATACCCCGAAAGGAGAAAGACCTAGGGAGTTTCACTTTACCTTGCTATATTAATAATGTTTGCTTTGATAATGCCCTTGCTGACTTAGGAGCTAGCGTAAGTGTCATGCCTCTCTTGACCTACCTTAACTTAGGTTTAGGCGAATTAGCTCACACTAAGTTGACAGTTGAATTAGCAGATAGGACTGTGAAATATCCAAAAGGAATTGCTAAAAACGTGCTAGTAGGTATTGGTAAATTTGTTTTCCCTGTAGATTTTATAATTCTTGATATGCCCGAGGATATCAAAGTGCCCTTGATCCTCGAAAGACCATTTTTGTCTACCGCCCATGCTAAGATTGATGTTTTCAAAAGGAAGATTACTTTGAGGGTTGGGGAAGAGAAAATAATTTTCAAAAGTGTTAAACCTGCTAGTAGTTTAATTAAGAGGGTCTACATGCTAAGCTTAAGAGAAAGAATGGAACTTGATTTAGAAGCTAGGCTAATAGGAGAGACTTTGGTGTTGAATAGATCATTAGACCCTTTCTTTGAGGATTACATAGAACTAAACGATCTTAATGAACCATTAGAGCTTAGGAGAAATCGAGTTGATGATTTAATGCCCACCATTGAGGAAGGTGAGGTTATTAAGGAATTTAGAGCTGGAAATGATGCTAGATTGGTTAGCAAATTTTTTTGATATCCTAGTGATTGTGACCACGATAAGAAGATCCGTAGATTGTGCCCTCAACTTGAAGTTCTCTTGCATGATAAGTTTTCATTTTTACACGCTAATTTTTTCCCTATCTTATACGTAAATGTAATGTCCAAGAAGTTTTATAATTCTATAAGGGAGGACAAATTGGAATACAAGGGAAATAATGTAGTTAGAGCCTTAATGAACATACCTATCTTTGTTGGAAATTTTTCTATCTTAACAGATTTTGCAGTTTTAGAAGATATGGATGCTTATCATGATGAAGGAATGGGCGATGTTATTTTTGGTGAACCATTTTTAAGAGAAGTTAGAATTAAAGCAAGATGGTTCGATGGAATGATTACCGTTTACAATGGTAATGAAAGTGTAACTTACAAAATGGCGCGATCACATCTGAGGTTTCAACAACACACTAATGAGCAATGCAACAAGATCCCACCATTACTGAAGGTAAGTGAAGAGGATATGATAAATGGAATCTCACACTCATATCAAAAGCTTAAGGGGTTCTACAAAGGAGTTTTGAATCTAGGACCAATTTTATTAGAGTGCCGTTAATGGAGGAATGGCTTACACGCGGGCACATTAGCGTGCATGAGATGGAATGAAGAGAAGCTAAAGAAAAGTCTAACTTAAAGACTTCACTGTAAACAAAAGTGCATCCTGAGAGACAACCCCGATTGTTATTTATCTTTTATCGAGTCTGTCTTCCCAGACATCAATACGGCGTATTCATACGGCGTATTGAATGTTTAGACGTTATCAGTCCTTTATTTTTAGGCACTTTAAAAACATTATTGTCAGTTCTGGCAATACGATGTATTCATTCACATGATACGATGTATTTAACAGACTGACCCATATTTAGATACTTTTTACAGGTTTCTCGATATAGCATATTCCAGTTTATGGATATGGCGTATTGGTTTCCTGTACAGTTTATTTAGCTTATTTAAATTAACTATAGATACCCGAGATAGGATTTTTCATGTTTTTCCTATATTTGGCACAGGACCTCGATGCAAATAAATCGACGAAGATGGTGAAGTATCAATCATATGGAATCCTATGTGTGATTGTAGTCATGTTGGAATACAGACGCATTTACAACACACATCCTTGCTCATAAACTCAACTTGGAGAATCTACCTAGCAAAATATCAGGAGAGTTTCTCATTCTAATTCTTTTAATTCTCGTTTTTAATGTTTTATCTATACAACGAAGACGTTGTATAATTCAAGTGGGGGGATGAGAATTAGAATGCATACTTGTCCTATTCTTTACATAAAATACTTAAATTATGCTCAAATTTAAAAAAAAATTCAAGCATACTTTTGTGAAATTACTTAATACATAACCCGCACACAATAACCCTTATTAGATATTGTGAGGATTTAACCTTATTCGTTTCTAAATGTTTACCCAAATTCCACAAAATATAAGTGTGCTGGTGATGTTGTAGACTTTAGAACTTGGCTTGGTATATCTATTCGAGACCACAGTGATGAGTACTATGGATTTAGATAGAGTAACTTGTTTAAATTAGTAAATTTTTAGGATTACACCCAAAAAGCCTACACATGTTGTTATTTAACTAACTACACTGGTTAGTTAACCCTCGTATAAGCCCTTTGTTTACTCTTACTATAAAGATTAAGATACACCTAGAACAATCCGTAGAACCATTCTTTTAGGAATTACACCAACTGTTTATTTTGTTACACCTTAGCCTACCTTGTTAGATTAAGTCTATTTATCAGTTGCTAGTTGCTTAAAGTGCAAAGTATGTATTTCCTGAGTCTTGTGTCAATTTTCTATCTTTGGTACGGTTGGGAAGAAATTTGCACATTGCAAATGGGAATGTATAAAGTAGTCAAAACTCATGTATTTTTACTACCAACACAATTATTGGTACGTCCGAAGAATGAAGAATTATCAAAGGAATTATTCAGAGTTATTATGATTGTGAAGATGGTGAAATTACACCGAGTTTCGTAGTATAGTATAGTGTTCGAAAAAATAAAAAAAAATTGGAAAAATCGTAATAAAAAAGAGAAGGAAAGTTTGAAGATAATCATTTCGCAAGAGCTTAGACCAAAGGAATTATACGAAGGATCGATTATTCGTTGATACGTCTTATAAGTCAATGATGTAAAGTATTGTATAAAGTGGTAGATATCACCACTTGCTTTGTAAAGTATGTAAAGTATGGGATTGATTGAGAAGGTGACCGTTACGGAACGCCAACTTAGGGTTTGTTGTTGTGAATCTATGAGTAAAACGTTTGTAAAAAGTTTGTGGTCTTTTCATGGTAACGGTCGGGAAAAAGTGTCTAGAAACTTATATCTTGGACCTAGTCTATTTGTTTCGTAATTTTTGTTTAACAACAATTTATTTCCCTTTCCTAATCATTTATCCATGAAGTATTACGTACATGAGGATGTGTACGAGTCATAACAAGTTCTATTTTGTCCAATTTACGAGCCAGTAACATGTCTCCGCTGCATTGTTGGATTATTACATGGTTAAAGTTAAAGATCCCTACCCAATATCATTCTTCATCCTAACCCTTGTTAAACTCAATATGAGGAATGTGATCGAACACAACATGTCCTATTCAGTCCGTTCAGTCCCATGTAAAAGTGTGATTAGCTTCTTGGTTGGTGTAGTACTTTTGGTGAAAGATTATAGAATGATCAACCCTAAGCCTTATAATAAAAACCTATTTTACCTTTATAAACTTGTTACTCCTTAGTTCTAGTGGTGGAGATATGTATCCTTGCCAAGCCTATGATAGAATACTCGCCACGGCCGAGCAATTGAGCAAATTAGTTACATGTTACCACATAGATTAGTTGAGTGATTTAAGTGTTTTCATCTTCCTATTTCGTGAGGTGTTTGGTTGTATACATGTAATAGATCGAATGAATGCTAAACGGAAAAATCCTTAGGGATACATTTTCATAAACTTCTAAAGGCTACTTGAGGACAAGTAGGATTCAAGTGGGGGGATATTTGATGACATCAAATAACGTCTATTTTATAGCATCATTTATCCTATGTAATTAACCCATTTTGTATAATTATTGCAAAGAATTGTTACTTAATCATTTGTATTTGAGAATTGAAGTAATTACGAAGTACTTGGTGAAGATGAACTAAAAGGCACGTGTCGGTAACCTCATAACACACTTTCACTTCATGTTGAACACAAGAAAATAAGTAGGGAAATATGGAAGAATTTTAGAGAGAGAAACTAGAGAGAGAAAGTAAGGAGAAAAATAAGAAGTGGTTGATTTACTTGCAAATTTACAAATGAGACCAACACCCTCTCCATCCTTGGAGAGGGGTATTTATAGTTAAAACCAAGAGGCTTTCATTCCTTGGTATTTCTACGGGTCAGGCTCGGGATTACTTGGGCTTTCGCCCGATACACGTGACCGATTAGATTACATAAAGAGCCCGTTTATCCATCTAGCCTATTACAACGTATAATTAATTAATGACCGAGACCTAGAATAATTAATGAATGAACTTCCTTGTTCGACTTAATATTTTGAGGCTAACAATCTCCCCCAAAGTGAGTTCATTGTGACACTCCTTCGTGAAATCAATTAGATTGCTTTTGTCGTTAAGCTCTTGTGATCTTTGTCTCTGTCTACATTGTAGGCTTGTTCCTCATGCTTTTGTGATCTTTGATCTTGACGCCTTTTGACAATGTCTTTAGACTTCGTCTAATGTACAGAGATCTTTAAAACCTTTATCCTTCGTCTTGAGCGTCTGGCCGCCTTGTCGATCAATTGTGTCTTGACCAACAAGCCCTACTTGCATATCTTTGAAAGCTTGATAACAATATCCCTTGATATACTTGATATCCTTGAAGGAAGATATTGTAATCAGAGTTTGTTGCTGAAGTCTGACTTTAATTTCTTGAGCTTCCATGATTCTTGAATCTTGATGCTTATAGTATGTCTTGTATTTGAGGCATGGGCATATAGTAGTGGAATCCCACTCCAGCTGGAATGAGGCATCACCATCTCCATCTTATATGAATCCTGAAAATATAAACAGTTATCAATAAAGTCGGGTGAAAAGAATATGGCTTTGTCCATTTTCCGGATTTGTTAGATGTAACCTCCAGTTCTGTAGACATTTTACAGGATATAATATTATACCGTGATCAAGTAGATTCAAAAAATCTCCTTGACAGGGTTTCCAACTCAAAGTGTTAGATCCTCTAACGCAGATGCATTAGATTCACCGTACTTGCTAGTTTCCTCTCAATAGCCCCGAACGTCTCAAAAGAAAACAAGCACAATAATAGTGAATCAATAGTTGACTATCTTTCTGTTGAATCATCAATTCATTTACTGGAACAAGTTTAATTCACATTGAATCACACCATCGTTTCTTTCCAGTTAACACAAGTTCAATTCATATATAATCTCGCAAGTCACCTACCAAGAGCTTGTTTGATGCTGGCTCAAGCAGGATTTCCATCTTCATTGTGAATACATAAGTATCACTCGGATATTCCCGGCATAATCACAAGGATAATGCTAGGACATCTTGTTTAACAATCTGTATAGCGTATGTGTTCAAACAAGTTTAGTAATGGAATGTGTCCTAATAGATTTATTTTATTGATCTCTTGGCTCTAACTCGATTATTGCCATTTTAGTTTTTAGAAGTCGGAGGCGGAGCAGACGAGCCGACCTATTCAATATTAACTAACTCGGAGTGAGAAAGTCAATAGAAGTCGTGTGTATCTCCGTGACAAATGAGACAAGGTTCTGTTGAGAGAAACTCAAATAGCTAGGAAGGATTGTGCATTGCATCACTGGGTCCATAATGTCATCTTCAGTATCAGAATTCATCTTTGTGAAATCCGATAGATTATGTATTGACCCGGTTTCTGCCTAAGGTGTAGGGAGGGCTTCTTTATGTAGACCCTTTATCCATACATTTCTTTTTAATTCTTCTACCCCTTCATGCAACCAAGACGTCATTTACTAACACCTGTTGTGATTGTTCCGGTGTTACTCAATCTTAGTCGGCATTTATTCCCTTATAACTATTTCAGTCTCCAATCCATACCTAAGGACTTGCTATTTCTAAACTATGAGTGTCCTTGGTAGATCCCTTCGGTTTTGGTTGATCATAACAAATGCCTAACCTTACCACCTTATAGACGTTAGAATTCGACGTGGGAAATAAATGTTGTAGGGTATGAGATCGAACCATAAAACCTTTTCAGAAGAGTATCAAGCACTTTGAGTCGATAAGATCACTTATTATTTTCAAGATCACATTTTAAATACATTTCTCCCCTTATTTTAAATAATAATTCACTTAGTTTTTGAAATACTGTTGGGATGTAAATTTGTCATGAAGAATTCATTGGAAAACTTTACCTTAGCTGAATTACATAAACAATCAACTGCTCCCCCCGATTTTTACATATGTTTGACACCAAAAACAATGATACCATGTAAAATGAATAGTACAAAATTGAGGGTTAGTCATTGTTGAGCCACACATTTTAAAAGATATAATTGTCATTGAAGAATTCTTGAAAAATTGTGCTCAACCAATTAATTATCTTATATCAATCAATCTATTTATATCATATATTATTTCTTTAGATGTTTATTTAAGTACCTTTTATAATGGGTTGAATACATTAAGAAATGTCATGTTATGATGTAATCCAACATTCATAAAAACATTGTTTTTTTTTCGAAAAACTCCCCCTCAAACATTGACTCATTTAAAAAATGACACCAAATGTAGAACAATTGTCCGTGTAAAACATATGAGGGATGGAGTGGTTAACACACAATTTGAAAGATATTGACTCGTCATTGAAGTAATTCTTGAAAAATGTGTTCAACTTTTTGAAAAATCACATTTTAGAAGACCTTCTTTTCTAACGCTAAGAAATAGCACACTTACGCGTACACTCTCCTTTGTCATAATTCGGGTCCCGAGTTGCAACCCTGCGAGCATTACGAAGTCATAGAAAAAAAATTATAAATGACATGTTTTGAAAAAACATTTGAAAACTCTGTTCGAAAACTTTTCATTTACATTGCCCGTGTCGATATAATCAACATTTCCAGTACTCAAATGTTGTCGATTCCAAAGACAGTCGAGATAGAATATTTTTGTGAAACCTTTTTTGATTTTTGATTTTAGTATTTTCTTTTTGAAATTTTATATTTGTATATTTTTTTATTCAAAATATGTACATGTCAGATGTTGATAGTAACAAGCATATATCATTTGGTCAAACCTCCATATTCTGCTGAGTCAAACATCTCATACCTATTTATCTATGACAAGATACTGAAACCTATCGTCGGTAAGGCTTTAGTAAACATATCAGCCAATTGGTATCAGTTCTGACAAAGTACAATTTCTAAATTATACCGATTGTTAAAACCTGTGTTCCTTTTATGAAGTGAATACAAGTATGGATTATGCTTGGTACGGGTGTGCTCATGGGGTGCATGTGAATGCTATGGGCTGATGCGAGACGCAATACAGATGGTATTTTTTTTGTTGTAGTGAAGCATAATCTTGAAGCTGTGTCCTCATTCCACATTACTTAAAGCACCAACTTCAGATAACCCACATATTCACTCTGCGATGACATTGCAGTACATTCTTGCTTCTTTGACAAGGCCCAGTTGACTAATATTATCACCTAGGAACTGTATTTCCTCCAGAAGGTGCCTTTTGCGAGTTACAAACGTCAACGGGCATGACGTCAATCTAAAAAGCTGTTAGTATCAATAGCCAAAATCCTTGTATACCAGATCCCATGTTAATGGTTCCACCTTAATATCGAAGATCCTGTTTAACCTCTTGAGGTATTTTCAGTCGATCTGTTGAATATCTTGCACAATAACATACTGCTTGCACTATGTCTGGTCTACTAGATGTTAGATACATGAGTGACCCGATTTTACTGTGGTAGTCAGTTTGGTCTATGGGTTCACCACTCAAGTTTGCATCTAATTTAGGTTTGGTAGCCCATTGTTGTACCATTCTTTGTCCTTTTTCAGACCATGTTTTTAAGTAATTTCTAAAGTATTATGCCTGGATGATAAAGATTATCCTAATGGATTGTGTATCTGAAGGTCCTAAAAAGAAATTTCATCATTTCCCCCATTAAGGACATCTCAAATCTAATGTGCATTAATTTTTCAAATCGTTTAGAAAATTTAAGGTTTAGGGACCCAAAAATAATGTCATCAACGTAAATTTGCACAAGTAGAATGTCCTCCCCCTATCTTATCATGAATAAAGTCGGGTCAATGGTACCTTTAGTAAAACCTTTGGATATCAAAAATTTTGAGAGTTCATCGTACCAGGCTCTTGTAAGATGAGAAATATGGAAGAATTTTAGAGAGAGAAACTAGAGAGAGAAAGTAAGGAGAAAAATAAGAAGTGGTTGATTTACATACAAAGTTACAAATGAGACCAACACCCTCTCCATCCTTGGAGAGGGGTATTTATAGTTAAAACCAAGAGGCTTTCATGCCTTGGTATTTCTACGGGCCGGGCTCGAGGTTACTTGGGCTTTTGCCCGATACACATGACTGATTAGATTACATAAAGAGCCTGTTTATCCATCTAGCCTATTACAACGTATAATTAATTAATGACCGAGACCTAATGTAATTAATGAACGAACTTCCTTGTTCGACTCAATATTTTGAGGCTAACAGCACGCATTCTGGAGCTTAAGCGATGATATTTTGAAGATTACTGTTCTGACATCTAATACGCCGTATCCATCAAGGAAAATACGACATATCTATGCCTGCACTCACCAAAGACCACGAAGGAAACACGATCCAATATGCCATATCCAGGAATGACCAATACGCCGTATTCAAGTTATAGAAGATGAATATTCTGGAAGATATCAAACGTTGTCCCTACTCTAAGAAACCCCCGATACACCGAATCCAAGACTTTGGATATGCCGTATCGACCATATTCCAGACCCTATAAATAGAAAACTCAAAAACGAATTTTAAGTGTGCTAAATCATATTCTCGATACTTAAACCACAAAAGTCAATTTTCAAAGGAGAAGAAGAGGAGAAGAGGTCTTGCAACGTGATTAATTCCATATGAGACAACATGTAATTTCTTATACTCTTGTAATCGTTCAGTTTTTGGTATCATTCGTTAACTCGGTTAGTTTACCTTGGCTAAATCATTACTTTTGTATTAATTATGATGTTTGAAGGCTAATACCTTCGGGTATTAGCCATTATTATGAAGATCTAAATGTTTGGTTTGTTTATCTCGATTGCTTAATTTATCATTGATTGCTTGTTTATGTTTATCAATTTATACTTGTTTACGTGCTTTTGTATGCCGACCTAATCATTCAACTACTGGATCTATAGTACGGACCAAGTAATCTAGATGCCGGGATAGCTCTCCATATAGTGATTTATACATCTAGACCAATAGGATCACAAATAACGACCTATCTTTGCCCTTAGATTATGAGCTTAGTTGGACCAACA
Source organism: Tanacetum coccineum (assembly GCA_026074375.1). Taxonomy (NCBI): domain Eukaryota; kingdom Viridiplantae; phylum Streptophyta; class Magnoliopsida; order Asterales; family Asteraceae; genus Tanacetum; species Tanacetum coccineum. Next base: position 61,013 of record BQNB010001424.1, on the reverse strand, counting down.
GGTGACCTTGGGATCAACGAGTATGTTCTCGATTAATTGGTAAAGACTTGGTTAGTGGACTACTAGTGTATGAATTGCCATTAAGTAGTAAGTGGGTAAAGTCTCCATGAGCTAGGGTTTAACAAGATCACCATTGCTTTAATCCCTAAGATAGATTATAATCAGCAAATAAGGATGCTTTATGCGGATGCGTTTAATTGTGACAGAATTCTACGTGTCTAGGTTTAAGGAAGAAGTACCGCCTTAATCTTAAGAATGATATGCCGCCTCAAGATAAGTAATCATTGCACTAAATAAACAAACCAACGTTCTGATTAGATTAATAATGGTTAATACAGTTTTCTTATATTTGGCTAGACCGCTCTTTTATCTTCTGTTAATTTGCTTGCGTGTGTTTTAGTGTCTTGAATTGGTTTTAGTCACCACCAAACCCGTGCCAGTCTCTCAGACTGAAAACCCCCCTTATCCATTAGATTTAGGATTAACATAGGTTTAGCATAGATTAGACTAACTTAGATTAGAAAAACCAAAGTATTAATAAATTGAAAGTGTTTCTCGCTCTTAGTGATCGACACCCTACTTACCACGAAACTACCACCGACCGGGTACACTGCCCGTTAAAGTGTTGTTTTTGGTTAAGTCGGCAAAATATAAATTTAAAACTTGAATCATAAATTACAACCACACAACGACACAATCACCAAAGCACTAGTCATGTCCTAAATTGTCCCTAAACATTAAATTAATACTTGCACCATCCTAATGTTTGACTTTATAAGAAGTGATAAGACTTAACACTTATTCACATAGCAAATCAAACTCAAAAATCTTTCTCTTTTGCTCTCTATAACCGGCCACAACATACAACATATAAGACTGTTAGCGACACATTATCTGTCACCAATCTGTCATATATATGTATGCTCCTTCCTCCTATATCTTTTAGCGACACTTAAACAGTCACCGAGTCGTCTCTAACCACTAGCAGTATAAAAATCATATGAGCAGTACTAAGTGTGAATATGAGCAGTACTAACCCACAATTAAACATCAACACTAAGTGATAAACCGAGCAGTACTAATCCATACGTAGCAGTATAAACAGCCAATATAGGTCACACCAATTGTGGAGATCACACATGCTATACATAACCAATGAATATTGACAACCTATGACGCGTATTTGCAGCTTTCAATTTTCCATACTAGGGTTTCTCAAAAACCTTAACTAATATATGATCATGATCCAACAGTAAACAATCATGATCATATAATTCATGAATCAGAAGGTTTAACAACAAAGAATACATTCAAGATATGTCAAACAGCCACATATGCGACTGATTAGGGATCACACCAAAACCCTAATTCTGAGATTTTTGAACATTTGTTAACGTGACTGAAGACATATATGAAACCCATACTAACAGAAAAGATCTTGAGAATAATAGCAAAATCAAACCTTTGTAGTTACAACTCGAGAGATCAAACAAAGTTGTTGTCGTTGTGAACACCAAGCATCCTTTGAAACCCTAGAGGAATTAGGGTTTAGTTTCAATTCAAACCAGCAGCTTCTTTCTTCATAAAGTCGACCATAAAAACCTTGTAACATCCTAGATATCAAGAGCAACCCGCTCTGATACCACATGTTGAGAATCGTTTAGCCCATCTAGGATTAGTTTTACAGATAACTTATATATGCAGCGGAATAATAAAGAACAATAAGTTATCAAACAAGGTTTTCTATTATTAATCTATTGCCCCAAGATCAAATGATCCTTGGGGCTAAACTAACTAATACATAAACTAACTAACTATTAGACTCTCATTGAGAGAGATCTAACTATGATGGATGATCTTAACCAGACGCCTATGACCCTTTATATATAGGGTTTACAAGAAAACCTAGCTTACATAGGAAGCTAACTTAATTTATCACATTAAGTCCTTGTTGTTTCAAAAGGAAACATAATACAATTAGGAAACTAATTAATTAACATTAATCTTCACATTAATGTTTGACTAATCTATATCTTCAACATTAATGTTGATTTTGTAACGTCTCAATCAACATTAATCTTGATCTTGTTTCCTTCTTTAGCATATCTTGTTTCCTTTTGTTTCATCTTTCTTCATTTATGCATATGTAGTTTTGTAATCATCAAATCTGAGATCCCAACAATCTTCCCCTATTTGATATTACAAAACAATCTCCATGAATGAAACAATGCTTCCCCTTGACTTAAGATCTTCTTGAACATGTCACCACAATACTAAGTTGCAAACTATATCTCTTGTAGTCTTCTTCCCCTTTTTGTAATCATCCAATAGGGGTCTTGTGTAGATATGCAACTTGTGAACACTTCCCCTCAAGTGGTGCATGTAGATGGTTAAATATGTGAACAATAAGCTTCCCCTGAAAAGTATATTAACCATCTCTTGAATCTCGAACTCAGTAGGCTCCAAGTAGTGATTACTGATGAATAAAATCAAGTATAACGAAAATTGAATCTCCCAAACTTGTGTCTCATGTCTTGCACTATCCATGTGACGTCGAACTCATACCAAACAGGAAAAAGTATAAGTAGACCGCAACCTCTTGACAAAATCCTCATTTAACCTATAAAATGAGACACTGAGCACAATAACGTAACTCCTTCAAGTGATAGCAAATGTGAGCATTGAGCACCATAAGAAAAATCACACACTTTTGCTAGATTCGTCAATTCTTCGTCAACACCATTTAAGCACGAACAAGTTATCTCAAAATGTTGTAAGCCATTTGAGATATGATAAGAACACAAACCTGTGAAAATCAACTACAACATCAAATAAGCAATAATCAATTTTCTTCATAATAATCCCCAAAACGAGCCATAATTTCATCATCTATCCGAGATCCAAAATGCGTCTGTTTGTCCAACATCGGACAATGCTAGCGGTACCAACATCCAAACCAATTAGCAACACTTTTTCCGTCATAAAGTTGTTACTAAATCTGTCACAAAACTGCTGTTAGCGACACATTATCTGTCACCAATCTGTCATATATATGTATGCTCCTTCCTCCCATATCTTTTAGCGACACTTAAACAGTCACTGAGTCGTCTCTGACCACTAGCAGTATTAAAATCATATGAGCAGTACTAAGTGTGAATATGAGCAGTACTAACCCACAATTAAACAGCAACACTAAGTGATAAACCGAGCAGTACTAATCCATACGTAGCAGTATAAACTTTAAACAGTTGTATATTATTGTTTAACACAACATATGTATATCAATTAGTTTAAGGTTTAATGATAACCTAACCTAAACACGCCACTTATACAATCGCCTCCTTTTTCCTTTCTCATAGCCACCAAATACTCACTATTCCTATCTCAAATCAAACAAGCAGATCTTCACCAAAAATAGATCTCATAACCCTAACTGACATTACACATCGCCTCTTTCCATCATATTTGTCTCCCCACAAAGAATATATTCAATCTTAAATATGCTCTCAATGCTCAACTATCTCTCTCTCAAAACACCAAATAAAAACCAGTCAAACATACAAACATTCCAACCACAATGGATTATAAGATCCACAAATGAAATCACTTTCACATAAATTCCATGAACGCAAATTAACAGTACTGGTACATCTCAGTCGGCATCAAGATCTTTAAAATAGGTCTCGGGTAAGGTTTTGAGTTTTATGTTTAAAAGTCGATCGAAACAAAAGACATGATTATAACTAATTGTTATTGGTCATTCTTTTAATTTCGAATATCAGAGTGGTTGTAACCCTCACAGATCAATGATGATTCGTCCCCCCACCCCCACCCCCCATTTTCGTGTTTTGATCTTTTAATGGTCTTGTGTTTATTGTTACCACGAAAAAAGGATTAAAAAAACTGAGATCTTTCTGTTGTTTTTTGGTTTGGCTTGGTTGTATGAAGGAGATGGAACTGTTGTGATTGTTTGAGAGGATTGTTTGTTGTGAATTGTGTGGTTATGTTTGAGATCGGTCTGTTGGTGGAGATGGATTTGGAGTGATAATTGTGTCGAGGGATTGATATCATGAGCAGTTGTATTGATCATGTTGTTGTCTTCTATGGTTTCGATTTGTATTAGTTCAAATGATGAGTTCAACTGGTTAACAACCGAGTTGATCATTTTACCTTTATCTTCCAAAGCCGAACCTTTTTATGACACCTATGAAACTGCCTTCTTTTGAATACAAATCGCGACTACTTGCAGTATTAAACTTGTACAGGCAGCATAACATGTATAAGCAGTAATAATTTAGCATCACTAACCTTGGCAGCATTAAAACTTATACTTAGCAACAGTATTAACTTCGTCAAGTTCTCCCAAACACGACTGATCTGATGAAACTTTAACTAATCAATCTGCTGTTGTGTTGATTCATTGCAACCAGACCTCCTACTGAGGTTATAGGTTTGTTATTTTTTGTTTGTTTTTTTTTTTAAAAACTAATTAACAATCACAGATTTAACATTGAAACGCAGAGCTTAAAACCGTTCTGCTTTTTACCACATTTGACCATGAAAATGAAAAGAAAATACCAAAACTTAAAAAAATCTGTTAATGTTAAAAACTTGTGATACCTAGATCGAGAGACTACCAGGTATGATACAACTTGTGGAAACCTAGTTTAACTCCATTAGATCGTTTTACAGATAGTAGTTGATCCACGCGTGCGGAATATAAGGAAAGCAATAATGTATCAAAAGGTGCTTTTAGACAAACATTAAAGTCTTCATTATATTTTATCAGAAGAAATAAGAATACAACAACTATCTAATAGAAAACTAACTAACTTAATTAGCTAACTATTTGACTCTATTGGATGAGAGATCTCACTCTGATGGATTGAAGTTTAAACCAGCCGCCCCATACATTCTTTTAATATTCTAGAGATGCTAAGGTTTAACAAGAAAAAACCTAGCCTTAATAGGAAAGATAACTTAATTGTATCACATTAAGTCCTTGTGTTTCAGATCATTTCGTCTCATTTATGGCCTTATCTAGTCTTGTACTCAATCAAATCTTGATCGATCCCAACAAAAGCTTTTAAGTGTAAAAATCTTGTGGTGTAGATTTACCCAGGCGGAAAAAGCTTTTGATGGTAAACAAGGGTCAAGTCTACAAAAGAAAAAAAGGTTAACTTAATCTCATAAGGAGCGTGTTACAGTGTTGATAGAAAAAACGTTTAGATGAGCAAAGGAGCTATTTCTAAGAGTGTAGACCAGGGTCAAGCTCTAGAAATGCAACAATCACCATAACTGAAAAACTTAAATCCAAGGTTAAAGAAGGCTTGCACTATAAACACCTAGAACATGGTCAACCTCTACAACTCTTCTTGTTCTCTAACAAATGGCCTCCTCTCGTGATGACTTATGCTTGTGGGCATTGTCGGCTGTTTAAACTTGGTAACATATTCTGAATTGGAATTTGGAATAAAAAGACAAAGAAGATGTGAGAAGTTAGATGTAAGGAGAAAAGTGTAAAGGAAGATGAGTAGGAAACTTCAGTTTGTGTTTGTGAAGGCTTGTGTAGGCATTTGTAAAGATGGTGTAGTTCATCTTTTGGTTTTGTTAAAATACATTTAAGTTTGAATCATTGTTGTTGTGTCTTGGTAAATTTAATTTTCTTTAGTATGGGGGTTGCCTAACAACATGCTGGTATGGGTTTCTACCTACTCGCTTTGATATTAATATTTATTGTGGTTAGTTATAACGTAGAACTATTTGTCCGCCCCATATTCCGATATGGTGCTTCTACTAGTATGAATGACTCTTTAAAGTCAGAAATTTGGCAGCATAAATTTGTGTTGTCACTTCTAATCTATTTTGATTTTATACACTTGTGGAGTAGTAAATGTCCAATCTTATAAATTTTATTACTGAAACAATCTAAAGCATTAGAATGCTACTAATCTGAATAACCTTTAGAATACCGACAAGACCTAACGTAGTCAATCTAATGCAATTCTAACAAACATTACAACAAAGTAGGCTTAATCACAACTTATAAAGATGGAATGTTTTTTATTTTTTTTTTTTTTTTTTTTTTTTTAAACTCATAAACATTATGTTAGCTCCAATTGCTGATGGAAAGCTCTCATCATCATCTATGAATTATCATCAAAGTAGATTAGACCACAAATCATAGTCTCATGAGCGTCCTTTAATATTAGGTTCTATTGTACAACCTTTCCAAACAAGTTGATCACCAAAAAAGAATCCTCTTCCATTTCTTCCAAAATAATGCTCCAAAGAGTAGATCGAGTTGACCATACTTTAGGAAGTAGAGTCATAAAGGCATCAATATCAACACGGTACCTAATCGTCTAAACAGAACGCCATTTCATCATCTCGTAGATAGTAAACTCGTTAGAGCCAATATCATCTCTACAAACAAGCAGCAAACACCTATGCGACTCAAACAATTTCCCTTCCAGATGTAACAAGTAAGGTATTTGTATCAGTATTAGCATTGGATCCATAAAGCCATAAGACTTGAGGATGTTTATTCCCCATTAAGTGATTTGTATGGTTGTTATAATTGGATGGTCATGGTCTTCAATATTTAATCTGTAATGCGTAAGCTGCTATTCTCAGTTTCTAGCCAATGTAAGGGCATCATTCCAATAGATTGCACTATCAAAATGATAAAAACTGAAGTAGTTAAAAACGATCATGCTAGGCTCTAATTGCTGTCTTTGAGAATTAAATTTTTTATATCATGGTAACAAGAGGTGCATCAACCATCCACCAATGTGTAGTGTGATGATTTTGGTAGGATAACGTTCATTCTTCAATCAACACTTCTATAAAAAGGTGAAATATCAAGCGAGCAATTTGGATGTGGAAGCCTTTTAAACTGATTAGTTGATTGATGACATTAAATAACGTCACTTTTATAGCATCATTTATCCCAAACAAATTACCCACTTTTATATAATTATTACAAGAATTGTTACTTAATTGCTTAAAGTTGTTAATTGCAGTCATTTGGGAAGACAAGCTAAAAGGCGCACATTTTAAAGCTTAAACGAAGATGTTTGAAGATTACTTAATTCTGACTACATACGCCATATCCAGCAAAGAAGATACGGCGTATCAGCGCCTAGACTTCACAAGAAAACGCGTATGATCAATTCTAATGTGGGTATCTTCGCATAAACTAACATACGCCGTTATCAGCTGGTCAAACAATCAAAGATTCTGCATTAAATGTAATAGAGGAAAGATATAACTGATTGATTATGAACGTAACGCGCACTCCAAGGAATACACACCTATACGCCGTATTGACCTCACTCATATGGTGTATCCCCTAATTTTTTGAAACTATAATTGAAGACTCAAAGACGCGTTTTCTGTGGACAAAATCATATTCTCTATAGCATAAACAGAAAGTTGATTTTCTAATGAGACGAAGAACAGCCACCGAGGTCAGCATCGATTTGATTCCCTAGAAGACACCGTGTAATTCCATACTCTTGTAATCATTTATTTTTTGGTGTTGTTCGGTAAAACGTTTAGTTTACCTTAGTTAATTGATCACACTTGTATAATTACAACGGTTATGAGCTAATACCTTCGGGTATTAGCCATCTTAATGAATATTTAATGTTTTGGTTTATTTTAATCCGGATTGCTTAATTTACGTAATTGTTTATTTATGTTTATCACCTCATATTTGTCTATGTGCTTGAATATGCGACCTCTCATTTAACTGGGTCTAGTGACACTGACCAAATAATCTAGATACTGGGATAACTCTCTATATCGTGTTTTATATATCTAGTCATAGGATCACAATATGTTCTATTTTGTAGAGATTAGTGAGCTTAGTTGGCCTGGGCGGTGACCTTTGGATCAACAAAGTTGTTCTAATCATTGGTAAAGACTTGAACTGTGAACTACGAGTATATAAAATAATGTCAAGCAGTAAGTGGATAAAGTCCCGATGGGCTAGGGTTTAAAATGATCACCATTGCTTTAATCCCTAAGATAGATTATAATTAAACTAAAAGGATGCTTTATGCAGACGCGTTAATTGTGACAGGATTCAACGTGTCTAGGTCTTAGGATGATGTCCCGCCTAAGTCTTAAGAATGATATGCCGCCTCGAGATGAGCACTCATTGCACTAAACAAACAAACCAACATTTAATCAGATTTAATATGGCTAATACAGTTTTCTATCATGTGGCTTATACCTCTCTTGTGTCTTCTGATTATCTTCTTGCCTGATTATTATGTATTGAATTAATTTTAGTCACCATAAAACCTGTGCCAGTCTCTCAGGCTGAAAACCCCCTTTTATCATTAAAAATAGGTTTAGCATAGGTTTAACAAGTAATTAGAATTAACTAGTCTAATTAGATTAACTAAAATACTTATAGAATATAAGTTTAACTTCATCGCTCTTAGTGTTCGACATCCTACTTACCACAAAACTCCATCTGATCGGGTACACTGCCAGTTAAAGTGTTGTTTTAGGTAAAGTCGGCTAAATATAAATTTAAAACTTGATAATCAATAAATACAACCTACACGATAGTACATCACGTGGCTAGAGATTATCAATCGCCAGTTATGTAGGTGGCGCCATTTAATGTTGTTAGAATGGGAAATAATCAAAGGATGTGTTATGAGTGTGGTAGCCCAGATCATTTTTGTAACACATGTCCTAAGTTGAAACAAGCACCTGGTCAAGTGGGAAACCGTTTGACTATTAAAGGTAGTCATAATGCAATGACCAATGGAAAGCAAGCTAGAGGAAGGACTTTCACAGTGAACGCGGTCGAAGCTCATCGGGATCCTAACGTTGTGATGGTATTGTTCGTGAAGAAGAAGGATGGCACAACGCGTATGTGTATTGATTATCGAGAGCTAAATAAGGTCACAATAAAGAATATGTATCCATTACTGAGGATTTATGACTTGTTTGATCAACTACAGGGAGCAAGTTACTTTTCTAAAAATTATTTGAGGTCAGGATATCACTAAGTGCAAGTTAAAGAGTGTGAAATTCAAAAGACTGCTTTCAGGACTCGTTATGGCCATTATGAGTTTCTTATAATGCCGTTTGGGTTAACTAATGCTCTTATAGTATTTATGGACTTAATGAATCGTGTTTGTCGACCATTCTTAGATAAATCAGTCATTGTATTCATTGATGATATCTTGATATACTCACAGAGTGAGGAAGAGCATCGTAGACATCTTCAAGAAGTATTGAATATTTTGCGCAAGGAACAGCTCTATGAAAAATTCTCTAAGTGCGAATTCTAGCTGCGTGAGGTTCAGTTTCTGGGTCACTTAATTAATTGTGAAGGTGTAAAAGTGGACCCAACTAAGGCCGAGGCGATCAAAAAGTAGGAGTCACCTAAAACTAATACTGAAATAAGGAGTTTCTTAGGATTAGCAGGTTACTATAGGAGGTTTATTCAGGACTTTTTGAAAATAGCTTTGTCAATGACGAAGTTGACAAGGAAAGCAAAACCATTTTTGTGGACCGAGTTACAGGAAGATGCGTTCCAAACTTTGAAGAAGTGTTACCCATAAAGATTCAGCCATATAACAACGATCCGAAGGTCAGGGAGGATTAAATAGAAGAAAGCCATATTATTGAATTGTAGAGAGAAAGGGAAGAGTGTGTTTCTAAAGAGAAGGAGGAGAAACACACACTTGTAAGATGTTACATTCTGAATCCTCACCCCTTCATGGAAGTATGAAGGGGGTATATATAGTCCTATGTGTCGCCTAACTATACTATCTTAATGTTTCTAGTCCTTATTCGACACGACTATATTAAACTAATGTAATTCCTTAGGGGTTTTGAAAATTTTTGGCATATTTTTCTTTTCCTAAACATGTCATAATTTGCTTGCACATTCCCCTGTATACATAAATCGCCCGTTGCACATTTTGCCTGAAACATGAGATATTTCGCTTGATACATATTTCACCTAAAACATGACACATTTTGCTTGTTACATATTTCGCCTGTGCATATTTCGCTTGTACATATTTCTCCTGACCTAAGAAAAGTTAAGCAGAGTTTTGTTTCTAAGACATGACATATTTCGCTTGAACTCAACCTGTCATGTTTCACTTGAAACAAGTTTTGCATACATATTTCTCTTGGAAACACATTTCGCTTCATTCATACCTGCATATTTTGCTTGCTTCATCCAGGTACATATTTCACTTCATTCAAACCCAAACCCAGAAATTAAGCTACGAAATAAGCTGTTTACCACATGAATAAGCTTCTAAGAGGCTCATAGATGACGAAAGTACAAGTGGATGATCCAAAACAACAATAAATGAACAAGAATGATCAAAAATGATACAAATGCTACGTTTTTAAACGACGCAAAAAAAACCATTTGTAAGACCAAATATGTTGTTGTTTTAGGCTTAAGAATACCACAAACTCATCACAATAGGAGATAGAAAAGAAAGTAACAAGCTTGATGGTGAAATAAGCAAAACTAAACCAAGCCATGGCTTATTAGCTTAAAAATAAGCCATGAATCACCCTCAATAAGCAAAACCACAAACATAAATTCCTCCTAGGCTCTTATGCCAATTGTTACCCATAAAGATTTAGCCATATAACAACGATCCAGAGGTCGGGGAGGATTAAATAGAAAGAAAGCCATATTATTGAATTGTAGAGAGAGAAATGGAAGAGTATGTTTCTAAAGAGAAGGAGGAGAAACACACACTTGTAAGATGTTACATTATGAATCTCACCCCTCCATGGAAGTATGAAGGGGGTATATATAGTCCTATGTGTCTCCTAACTATACTATCTTGACGTTTCTAGTCCTTATTCGACACGACTATATTAAACTAATGTAATTCTGTATAAGTCGACATATTTTAAGGCTAACAAGAAGAACTTATGCGAAGCACCTGTTCTTTCCTGACCGGAAGGAAATGAGGACTTTGTAGTGTATAGTGATGCTTCACACTCATGACTTGGTTGTGTACTTATGTAACGGGGCAAAGTGATTGCCTATGCATCAAGACAATTGAAGGTTGCAGAGGAGAATTATCTAACACATGATTTAGAATTAGCGGTTGTGATTTTTACATTAAAACTTCAGCGACGTTACTTATATGGCACAAAGTGTACCATATACATTGATCATAAAAGCTTGTGACATGTGTACGATCAAAAGGATTTGAACATGAGGCAAAGACGTTGGTTAGAGTTGTTGATTGATTATGATTGTGAGATTAAGTATCATCCAGGCAAGGCAAATGTGGTGGCAGATGCATTGAGTCAAAAAGATCCTAAAACATCATACAAAGTAACGTCAATGAGGATTGAACTAGTGTCGGGGTTATTCGAGCAAATTCGGGCAGCTCAATTTGAAGCTCTTAAGGATGAAAACTTGAAGAGTGAGGAAATGTTAAAATGACACTTACTGTTAGGTGATGATAGGAGAGGGTTGAAGACTTTTGAAGGTCATTTGTGCGTACCAAAACTTGGTGGAGTTCATGAAATACTTCTTTACGACACTCATAGGTCCAAGTATTCAATTTATCTCGGTAACACCAAGATGTATCAAGATCTAAAACTTAATTATTAGTGGCTAGGAATGAAATTTGATGTGGGAGAATATGTAGCAAAGTGTGTCATTTGTTCACCAGTTAAGGCGAAACATCAAAAACCGTATGGAGAACTTCAACAATTGAAGATACCCTTGTGGAAGTGGGATAAAATCACCATGTATTTTGTCACTAAATTGCCCAAAACACCAAAGGGGAAAGACATGATTTAGGTGATTGTGGATCATTTGACAAAAAGTGCTCATTTCTTAGCAACTAAAGAAAATAAGAAGTTGGAGAACTTAGCAAAATTGTATCTCCGGGAGGTGGTAGCAAGGCATGGGGTGCCTTTATCTATAGTTTCTGATCGAGATAGTCATTTTGCCACATGATTTTGGAAAAAACTTCAAGAAGAATTGGGTCGAGGGTGAATCTAAGCACACCTTACCATCCTCAAACAGATGATCAAAGTGAACGTACCATTCAAACATTAGAAGACGTGCTTTAGGCATGTGTTATCAAGTATGGTGGTAGTTGGGATACACATTTACCCTTGGTGGAGTTCATGTATAACAATACATGTCATTCTAGTATTAAAATGCCACCCTACGAGATGTTATACGGGTGAAAAGCAATATGCGGGTCCAGAGATTGTACAAATCACAACAGAAAAAGTTGCTATAGCTTGAGATAATTTAAGATTGGCACAAGAAAGACAAAAGAAATACGCTGACAGGAAACATCAACCCAAGGCGTTTGAGGTTGGTGAAAATGTGATGCTTAAAGTTTCACCTTGGAAGGGAATAATTCATTTTGGCAAACGGGGAAAGCTGGGTCCTTGTTTTATTGGGCCGTTTAAGGTGTTAGAACGAGTTGGCGACCAAGGTTATCGACTTGAATTACCTACATAATTAGATGGTATACACAATACTTTTCATGTATGTTATTTAAGAAAATGTTTGGCAGAAGAAAATAGTATATTACCAATAGGAGAACTTCGAATTGATGAAAAGAAAAGGTTAATTGAGGAGCATGTCGCTATTATGGATAGTAAAGTTATTAAGCTGAGGAAAAAGAGGATCAAGCTTGTAAAGGTACAATGGAAGCATAATCGCGGAGCTAATATGACATGGGAAGTGGAAGATAAGATGAGGGAGCGATACCCTCATTTGTTCTTATCAAAAAATATTCCGGGGCAGAATCTTCTTTAGGGAGGGAGAATTCTAAAACTCATATCTTATAAGGTAAAATTTTATTATTATAGTAATTATCAAAGTTATAGAAGGTATAATTATTAAGGTTAATGGATTGCATGTGATAAGAACTTGAAGTGTAGGGTGTTACCAGAATTAAGGGAATGAGGTTCATATGTCGGTTGAATTAGTATTTATTGGGCCTTACGTATCTATTTTATACCCATAATTAGATCTTAAGTTAGGCCATAATAAAACCCTAAAGAGAGATCAGTCCAGAGGTCGGGAGAAAGGTTGTAGAAAGTGCTAATGAAAAGGATTTCGCTTATTGTTTCGAGTTTGGGTTTTAATCACAGTTGAGGTAAGGATTCTGCCTATAGATTTTGACCAAATTTTGACTAAGCATTAGGTTTAGCATGAGGTTGATTGGTTGAGTTGAGTAAGAAAGAACTCTTCCTTCTTAAATAAATTACATGTATTTTCCTGTGATGTTCATGAGTGTTTTATTAATATGACAACTTCATGTGCGCCTTTTTCTGTTATAAAATGTGTAGTTCATGATTCATTGAATTGATTAAGATAACTAGTAACTGATTGGTGTATTAAGGGCTATTTATATATACATGTTTAGAGCAATAAAATAATCATGGAGAAAAGAATGTTTGTTATTGGTAATTAAATTGGAAAAAAAAGTGTAGCATAAGGATGTGGCTACTGGATTTCCTAAACTTCGATTCGTTCCTTGGGTTATGGGTCATAATGTATACATATAATATATAATCTTGTAAGATTCATTCAATTATTAAAAGGTGATAAGTCAATCGGATTTTATATGCATCTGAGATTGTTCCATGTTTCTAAATTACAAGAGGTGACTCTCTTTTATTGGATTATATAATATCCTGACATATTGTAGTAGTGTCACTAAATATCGAAGCATATTTTCCACATTATAAAGTGAGTGTTACAGACTTTACACTTCAAAATAAATAATATATAAACTTGCAAGCTCAACCAATCAATTAGGATACCTTAGGACGTTTTAGTTTGTACAAATTTCTTAGTGAATGTGTGATTATATTGTAAGAAGCTTACGAGGGGTAGGAGAGCTGATTGTTAATTTAAGGTGAGTGTAATGCTTTTCTAAACCGTGTACAAAGACAAAAACTGGCTTTTATGAGGGAAAGGCTTGGGTTTCTGGTTAACCATATTTCTTCAAAGTTAATTATTGTTGATTAAAGTGTTTAAGTCTGATGTTAATTTTGTAGTAGTTTATATGCTTAATATTCATGATTGATTGTATAGATGTTATTCATAGATGCATACATGTTCAAGACCCATAGGTTTGCCTAGTCTTGCCTGCATGAACCATTATTAGGGAAGTTTAGTGGGTTGCGGTTGTCCCACTAGCTAACTATTATTGGTTTAATGTACCATGACAAAGCGTGAATTTCATGGTTTTATCAGGCGCTGCCTTGCTTTCTAGGGGCTTGGTGGGATTGAGTGATGTGTGGCTATAGATGAGTCTTATACATGTAGCATCACTTTGTTAGAATGTTTGTATCCACCTGCATTATACTCTTATAGATGTATCGGGAGGTCGTGGGATTAAATCTTAGTGGGATCTTATGTAGCCGGGTAGCACCTATGGTTGCTATTTTATCGAGAGGATTTATGATCGTGAAATTTGGGTGTATAGATAGAATCGAGGGATTGAGTGCTTTGGTGAACCGGATAATTTCCTTTGCGTTATTAGCATTCATTGCATTGTATTTTTTGTGGTGACATTTTCCGTTATACTTGATTATAATTGTTGGTTTGAATTATTATGGTTAACTTATTTAAAGGTTGTCGTTGGGGTTTCTTTACTTATTTACTCGTTGAATCTCACTTAGCTATAATTAGCTAACACTAGTTTCTTGCAATATCGTCTTTGTATTCATGCAGGATAAATAAGAACCCTCTTGCGGGATAGTGGGGGCTGAGGTTGGGTAGTTAGGCTGATTCACTTGGCACCCGAAACTTAGCCTGCTACTTTTAATGTTTAATATTGAACTTGGTTTCATAGATTGTTTTGTAACACCCATTTGGGTTAGATTCGCCATGTTTTGTTAGTTTTTAGATTTATGCAAACTATGGTCTTAGACTTTCGTTGCTTATTTTTATAATTGGGATTATTTAATAAGAAAATTTTGAAAGGGCTATTTTCCAGAATTAGGGTGCTACAAGTTGGTAATCAGAGCCAAGGTTTAAGTACACTAGGTACACAAAGTTGGTACTTAGACTTAAACTTTGAATAATGCTCATGTTAAGGAACACCTAAATTTAACTAGTATATGAGTGAGATAGGTTGAGTGTGAAATACCAAAAGTGGATAAAGCTTATTACTTAATTTTTGGTAGTGTTAAATGATTCATTTAAGAAGCTATTTGTGTTTAATCTATGTTTATAAATGGTTCACTAATGATCATTGTTTGGCATATTTAAGAGATGGCAATCACCAGGAGATCAGATTGGAACCAATCAGGTGTGCAAAGGGATGGAGAGGAAGTCAGCGTTACCGCGACTAATGCAAATGTGGCACCAAACGCAAGGGAACAATAAGTTGAGTTACCACCAAGACCAAATTGTGAATGTGTCAACTTTGGAAATACTCAGGGTAATGTGATCATTACTAGAGAAGATGATGGTAATACCAGAGGAAATGGTTTGGGTAACAATATGCAAGGCGGGACGACTTAGTAGCTTGCTCTAGGTCTCATGCAGGTAATTCGAGGAGCTATAATAGCAGTGTGCGTATTGAAGAGTTGGAACGGGAAATTAAAATGAAAAATAATGAGTTGGCTTAAATGCGACAAGTCATGGTTGATGCGGGCTTATTGGTGAATCGGTCTGGGAGAAATGATCGAAGGGAAAATGAGGGAGAAAGTAAGTTTAACTGTTATGGGGATCGTTCTGAGAAATATGATAGACATATGTACAATTCACGTGGTAGTACATTCGAATCCTTTATGAAATGTAAACCACCTTCGTTCAAGGGAAGTACCAAGCCACTTGATTGTTTAAGATGGATTCTTAAGATGGAACAAACTTTTGATTCATGGGAATTTACTGAGGCACAAATGTTGAAATATTCCATTAGAAAGTTGGATAGAGAAGCTTTAGAATGGTGGAAATTTTGTTAGTTTAGCTCTATCTAGGACCGCCATTAGGATGTCTTTTCCAACAAGGTTAAGACCAAGTACTATGGACCTGGGGCTGTACAAAGAATCGAGAGAGAATTTCTAAGTTTGCAAAAAGGAAATAAGAGTATTGACAAGTATAAAACGGCTTTCGCCGAGAAACTACAGTTTGCGATGAGACTTTGTCCAAATGAGAAATCAAAGGTTGATTGTTATGTTCATGGGCTACCTTATGAGTATCGTACGGATGTTCGGATCAAGACTACATTGGAAGAGGCAATGGATGCAAGAAAAGTGGTGGAAGATGATCGCGCAGTTAAGGATGGGAAGTCAGGGTTTGTAAGTGAAAAGAAAAAAAGGGACGAAAAATTAAGATCAATAAATAAATTTAAGAGCAATTCAAACTACAAGAAAACTGGGTTTTAGGGAACACGGAAATGGTGTACTCTTTGCGGTTCATCACACTATGGGGCATGCACAAAGGATACAATTGGATGTTATCGTTGTGGACAGATGGGTCACGTTATTTGGGATTGTACAAGTACTGAGGTGTTATGATACAATTGCAAGGAAATGGGACACATTGCTATGGATTGTCCTAATAAGAAGATTGGTGGAGCTATTGGAACCAAGAAGGCTGATCTACTAAACCTAAGGTGTTGCGCGCTTTTTCTCATGGACTCAAAGGAAAACAAGAACGTGATGAGCGTAGATTACCTAAACTCTTTCTCTGTCAATTATTTATTATGCTATGTTGTGTTTGTTTCTGGTTCGCATATAGTCGATTTAGATGTCATTTGATTTTTGTAAACCATTTAGTGTGCCACGTAGCAATTTAGATACACCTTTAGATATGGAAATAGCAAATGGAGCACTTATATCTATTCGTGAAAAATTTGAGGAGTGCAATATTGAAATCGATAACAAGTCCTTTCCAATGACTTTGTTACCAATAGGAATTAAGGGGTTTGATGTGGTGATATGAATGGATTAGTTAAGCAGGCAAGGGGCTAAAATTGTATGTTCAAAGAAATTGATACGCATCCTATTATCCGAGGGTAGATTTGTAATCACCTATGGATAAAGACGTGGTGGTGACTTGGGAATCATTTCGGTTATGAAGGCACGAAGGTGCCTAGTGAAAGGATACCCATCATTTTTAGCTTATGTAACTGATGCGAAGAAGGACCATAAAAAATTAAAGATGTTGTGGTGGTGAATGAGTATCCAGACGTATTTCTTTATGACTTACCAGGTTTACCTCCAACACGACAGGTGGAGTTTCGGGTTGACTTGGTACCCGAGGCGGCGCCAATTGCTCGGAAACCGTACCATTTGGCACCCACAGAGATGAAGGAGATGATGTCACAACTTAAAGATCTTCTTTATAAGGGATTCATTAGGCCGAGTTCCTCCCACTAAGGAGCGCCAGTCTTGTTCCTGAAGAAGAAAGATGGCACAATGCATATGTATATTGATTATCGAGAGCTGAATAAGATGACAATAAAGAATAAGTATCCATTACCGAGGATTGATGACTTATTTGATCAACTACATGGAGCAAGTTACTTTTCTAAAATTAATTTGAGGTCAGGATATCACCATGTGAAAGTTAAAGAGTGTGACATTCAAAAGTCTGCTTTTAGGACTCGTTATGGCCATTATGAATTTCTTGTAATGCCGTTTGGGTTAACTAATGCTTCTGCGGTATTTATGGACTTAATAAATCGTATTTGTAGACCATTCTTAGATAAATCAGTCATTGTATTCATTGATGATATCTTGATATACTAACGGAGTGAGGAAGAGCATCACAAACATCTTCAAGAAGTATTGGATATTTTGCGTTAGGAAAAGCTCTATGCAAATTTCTCTAAGTGTGAATTATGGCTACGGGAGGTTCAATTTTTGGATCACTTAATCAACTGTGAAGGTGTAAAAGTGGACCCAGCTAAGGCTGAGGCGATCAAAAAGTGGGAGTCACCTAAAACTCCTTCTGAAATAAGGAGTTTCTTAGGATTAGCATGTTACTATAGGAGGTTTATTTAAGACTTTTGAAAATAGCTTCGTCAATGATGAAGTTGACAAGGAAAGCAAAAGCATTTTTGTGGACCGAGTTGCAGTAAGATGCGTTCTAAACTTTGAAGAAGAAATTATGCAAAGCACCTGTTCTTTCCTTACCATAAGGAAATGAGGACTTTGTAGTGTATAGTGATGCTTCACACTCAAGAGTTAGTTGTGTACTTATGCAACGGGGCAAAGTGATTGCCTATGCATCAAGACAATTGAAGGTTGCAGAGGAGAATTATCCAACACACTATGATTTTTGCAATTGTAAACTTAGAGCACATTACATATATGGCCCAAAGTAGTTTCATATACACCGAAGCCTAAAAGCTTGCAACAATGTGGTACAATCAAAAGGATTTGAACAAGAGGCAAAGACGGTTTGGTTAGAGTTTTTGAGTAATTATGGAATTATGAGAATATCAATCATGCAAAGCAAATTTTGTTGACATGATGCATGAGTCAAAAAGATCCTATAACAGCGTATAGAAGTTAAGTACAATGGGATTGAAGTAGTACCATGGTTATCGAAGCAAATTTTGGGCAGACTCAAATTGAAGCTCTTAAGGATGAAAACTTGAAGAGTGAGCAAATGTTAAAACGACACTTACTGTTAATGAAGATGGAAGGAACGTTGAAGACTTTTGAAGTTATGCGTTTGTATGGTGGGGTGGGGGAGGGTGGGGGGGGGGGGGGGGGGGTGGCGGGGGGGGGGGGGGTGTGGGGTTTGAAGTACTGTCCGAGTGTAGCGTTCAATTATTTTATTATCAAGTATTAAATTTATATTTAGCCACAAACCTAAAACAACACTTTAACAGAGCAGTGTACCCGGGTCAAGGATTGAGTTTCGTCGGTAAGTAGGTGTGTCGAACACTTAAGAGGTAAAACATTAATCCTATATTTCCATCAAAAGTATTTAAATTATTCTAATTATCAATTTACAGTTAAACAAGTGCTATAACGTTTTGTCTACATGCACTGGTGGGTTTTCAGCCTAGAGACTGGCACAAGTTTGGTGGAGACAAATATCAATTCACATAAACAATACACACAAAAAAGAAAATTAGAAAATATAAAAGCGGTACAAGCCAAATGGATAGAAAGACTCTGTATAGCCATATTAAATCAAGTTCAATGTGGTTTGTATTGATTTAGTGCAATGATTTACTTTATCTCGAATCGGCATAACATTCCTTAAACATAGGCGTGACATCATCCTAAGACTAGTCACGATTAAATCTTTTCACAATTAAACGCATCCGCATAAAAGCCATCCTTTTAGTTTAATATAATCTAACGTTGAGGGAAATCAAGCAGTGTGATCCTGTTAAAACCCTAGTCTAACGGGAACATTACCCACTTATTGATAAACTGAGGTTTATATAATGGAATTCCAACCATTCAAGTATCCTTTATCGTTAATTTAAGAGAATGAGTGCAGCAACATAAACGGGTTCCCACCTCCGGTCCAACTAAGCCTCAATATATACCAAAGTACAACGGATAAAACGGTATTTTGTGATCCTATGGGTCTAGAAATATAAAACACACATTGCGAGCTATCCGGTATCTAAATAACTTTAGTATCACTAACCCAGTTGAATGATAGGTCGCATATACAAACACATAAACAAGTATGAGGTGATAAAAATAATTAAACAATCAACGATTAATTAAGAAATCAATTTTAAAACAAACCAAACATTAAACTTTCATTAAGATGGCTAATACCCAAGGGTATTAGCCCACAACCATTGTAATTATACTAGCGTAATCAAACAATAAAAATCAAACGATTAAAAGAGTAAAAATTACACAATGTATTCTATAGATCGTTATCAATCTTGATCCATGGTGGTTTGTTCTTCACTTCTATAATTCATCGTTAGTGAGTATGTTTATAAAAGAATAAAAATTTGCACTCCGAAAGCCGTCTGTATTTTAGTCTTCTATTTATAGTGTCTGAAAAAGACTCGATACTCATATTTTCCTAGGCAAGTTCGATACGACGAAAAGCAGGATTCGCTTGAGTGCGTGTTATACGTTCTCAATCAATCAGTGATACATTCCCAATTTATTTTATTTACTGTATCTTCGAATATTTATCTTCATGATACGGCGAAATGTAAATACAGAAGGAAACGTCGTATTGGGGAATTTGTCAAGCGCGTTTTCATGTGAACGTTCAGGCACGGATACGCGTATCTCTTTTGTTGTGATGCAGGCGTATGTAGTCAGAAATGTAGCAATCTTTTAAATGTCTTCGTTAGGCTCCAAATTATGCGCCTTTTAGGAGTCTCACAAAACCCTCCTGAAATACTGGCAGGTTTATAAACTTTAAAGCAATTAATACCAAAAATGCAATAATTTATATAAACTGGGCAAAACATGATTGGTAAAGATATTATCATATAAAAGTTGACGTTATGTGACGTTATTTGATGTCATCAAATATCCCCCCACTTGATTCCTACTTGTCCTCAAGTAGACTTTAAAAAGTTTCAGTTTATGTAAATGTGTCCCAACCGAATTTGAGGATTTTCCGTTTAAGAATCGTTTTGTCCTAATCACCTGTACATAACCAAGCTCCTCACGAAATATGGAAATGAAAACACTCAGATCACTCAACTAAACTAGGGTGCAACATTTAATTGGTACGCTCAATTCCTCAGTCGTGATTAGTTTTCTATCATAGGCTTGGCAAGGATACACATCTCCACCGCTAAAGCTAAGGAGAAACAAGTAAAAAAGATAAATTGGGTTAAGAAGGCTTAGGGTTGATCATTCCATAGTCTTTCACCATAAGTACCACACCAACAAGGCAGTTGCATTGTACATACATGACTGTAACGACGGAATAGACACATATAATCCGATCACATCCCTGTTCGGGTTTAACCAGCGGTTAGGATGAAGAACGATATAGGGTAGGGTGCTTCTAACTTTCACCGAAAGTCGTCATCCAAAAAGGCAACTGAGACATGCATACATGGCCGTAACGACAGAATAGACATGCCATGCTCATACAAGTCCTCGTTCGAGTAGACATTAAGGTTAGTTGCTAGGAAAGGAAAGTAAAATGGGTGTTAAAACAAAATTTCACGAAACAACTAGATTAAGCCAACAAATAAGGTACGGTTGCTAGTAACTTTCCCCCGACCGTTCCATGACAAAGACTCGAACATATAGACAAGCGCCACGATTACAAAAATGACAAAGACAACCTAAGTTGGCATTCCCATAACGATCAACTTCTCTTACATCCCGCTCTTTACATACTTTTACAGAATAAGTGGTGATATCGGCCACTTTTTACAAGACTTTACATCGTTGATTTTTTGTAATGTATCAACGAATAATCGATCCTTCCAAGTAATTTCTTCGGTATAAACTTCTTTTGAACCGACTATTTTTCTTTCTTCTTCTTTTACATCATAAATATCGGTTTAATTTCACCGTCTTCACTTTCATAATTCATCCGGATAATCTTTTTTTATAGTGCTCTTCTTCGGAAATGAACCATAATCGTGAAAGTAGCGAAACTTATGAGCTACATATTTTTCCCATTGCATTGTGCAATTTCTCGACCATTACAGAGCTAGAAAAATTTCACTTTGACATAAGAAATATAAAACTTTACATGAAAGCAACTAGCAACATAGAAATAGGCTTAATCTACACAGTAGACTAAGGTGCAAAGGTGTAACGAAACATATAATATGGTGTAGAAAAAGAAAGGAATGGCTCAACAGGTTGTTCTAGGGAATCTTACTCTAAGAATGTGAGTAAACAATGGGTTACACGGGATTTAACTAACCAATGTAGTTAATTAATTTTACGACATGTAGGCTATTTGGTTTAATCCTAGAAATTTATCAGTTGAACATGTTCCTCCATCTAAATCTATAGTACTAATCATTGCGGTCTCGAGTGATATACCAGGCCAAGTTATAAATTCCACTACATCACCGGCACACGCATAATTTTGTGAAATTTTTAGTAAGCAATTGGAAACGGGATAGGCTTAATTCTCTCAATATGTATTAAGGGTTATAGTGCGCTAGGTAATGTAACTAGTGATTTTTACAAAAGTCATGCTAATTTTTTTTTTAAATTTGGCTTATTTTTAAACACTTTTAATCTTGTAGCATGTTATTTTGTAAAAAAGAAGACAAGTACGTTCTAATTCTCCATCCCCCTACTTAAATTATACAACGTCCTCGTTGTATAGATAAAACAATAAATAATAAGGGAAAATAGAATTAGAACAGAAAACTCCCTGATGTTTTGCTCATGATAATTCTCCAAGATGAGTTATTGAGCAAAAAGTGTGTTGACTAGGGCTTCAGAATGCCCGGATAAGTTCAACACATGTCTTTTTCAGAATATACCATATCATAGTTTCAGCAAGGTCCTGCATAAAAGATTAGAAGACAAGTGCAATTTCTATCTCGCTACAATGGTACAAGAAAACAATTAAACACACAACTGTACAGAGATCAATACGCCGTATCCCAAACCCTAGGATACGTCGTATGGTTCATGTAAAAACATTTAAATTACTGGAAATTAAATATTAAGTTTTAAAACTGATAAAGTCCATACACTTCTATACGTCGTATCCAGAGGGGTTCGATACGCCGTATAGAGTGTCTGGGAAGACAGACTTGTGCAACAAACAGTTAAAATGTGACAAACAATTAAAATGACCGGGTTGTCTCCCGAGAAGAACTTTTGTTTCAGCTGGTGTTTAAGTTCCACCTTTCTCCTCCTTGTTGTATCTACTTGGTACGATGTACGGTCCATCCTTCGTCCTTTTTTACGAAAGATGACATGGTAAATACTTGATACTCCGTTAATAGTTTGTGCCCAAGAGTCGCATTCGCCTGTGCATATGGCTAAGAACTCTTCACTATCTCCAATCGTGTATTTGATCACTTTGAATTTGTCCACTCTACATACTCCTTCATTGGGTTGTTCATTAGATATTTTCTCAGAGTGGGGTGTGCCACTTAGATCCATACTACTTAATTTGTCAGCGTCCCCATTATTCTCATTATGGTGGTTTTTATTCTTTTTGTTATTAATATTCAAAAAGGGTTTGGGGAATGAGTCGTTAGGAGGGTTCCCGTATTCATGCTCCTCCCATTCTTCATTGCTCGAAACTTCATCATTCAATAGTCCTTCCTCATTTCCTATTTCTATCCTGGTATGCAATAGTACGCGTTTAGTTGTCTCATCCACTTTTTTGTGGTCTTTGAACTTCGAGTTCCTCCAAGGTATGAATTCGAGTGGATCACGACCTTCTTCATCATCGTCGCACATCTTATCATAATTATTAGCACATGATAGGGGATACTTCACTAGCTCTTCCTAGGTGGTAATATTCCCAACTCCCTCGTTCATCCACCATTTTCTTGCGTCCTTCGAAAGTGAGAGAGGAAAGGCTTTCATGCGGAGTTGAAAAGGGTCCACACCGGCTATTTTGACCAGGTCTAGTATTTCAAGAACTTTGCCGATATGCCCGATCACTTCTTCTTCACATCTTCCGCTGAAAGTGTTATTTTGTAGTTCCGCTAATAATTCCTTACAGAATTCAAATTTCACGTTGCTTTAGACCCTTGGTTCAGCAAGATTTTGCTCTGTTTTAGTTTCATTCAGAATAGGTTTTGCCATTGTTCGTCAAATGGTTTCCTGAAATTAAGCTCAAATAATCAGCAGGATGTGCCCTTTGGGAAAGGAACACATAAAATAGGAAGTTGAAAATGAAAAATCGCGTCTGCTACTGTATCAGATGATAAATACGCCGTATCCAATTAATTTGAATACGTCGTATAGGTCTGTTGAATGTCAGTACGCTGTATTGAGTTCACAGAATACGCCGTATTGTTTGGAAGAACAGATACTTCGTTTAGACTGTAGAATTCAATATGTTGTTCTGGGTAGAAGGTTTGATACGTCATATCCAACTGGTGGATACGGCGTATCAGGTGATCAGTCGGAACAAAATACTATTCAAAACAATTAAATGCGGGAATCTAAACAAACAATTTAAACACACAATGCGAATAAATACAAACAAAATTTAAATAATTAGATTATACTAATTTAATGGTTAGAAATACTAATAAGAATAAGTTTTAATTAATTCACTCCTTGGCAACGGCGCCAAAAACCTGATGTGTTGTCGTGTAGGGTCAATTATTTGATTATCAAGTTTTAAATTTATTTTTAGCCGACAAACCTAAAACAACACTTTAACGGGTAGTGTACCCGGTCAAGATGGAGTTTCGCGGTAAGTAGGGTGTCGAACACTAAGAGTGAAACATTAATCCTATATTCTATCAGTATTTTAATTAGTTCTAATTAGTCTATTTACTGGTTAAACCTATGTTATATACGTTGTCTAATGATATAGGGGTTTTTCAGCCTGAGAGACTGGCACAGGGTTGGTGGTGACAAATATCAATCAATAAACAATAAACATAAAAGAAGAAAATTAGAAGATAGAAAAGCGGTACAAGCAAAATCATAAAAAACTATATTAGCCATATTAAATCCATATCAATGTTGGTTTGTTTGATTTAGTGCAATGATTTACTTATCTTGAAGCGGCATATCATTCTTAAGACTTAGGCGGGACATCATCCTAAGACCTAGACACGATTAATCCTGTCACAATTAACGCATCCGCATAAAGCATCCTTTAGTTTAATTATAATCTATCTTAAGGAATCAAAACAGTGGTGATCATGTTAAAACCTTAGCCCAACAGGACTTTACCCACTTATTGTTTAACGGTGTTTTATATACTAGTAGTCTACTATTTAAATCTTTATCAGTTAAATTAGAGCATGATTGCTGAAACATAAACGGGTCACCTACCGGTCCAACTAAGCTCATAATTCAAAGACAAAGACAGAACATTATTTGTGATCCTATTGGTCAAGTAATATAAAATAGGATATGGAGAGCTATCCCGGTATCTAGATTACTTTTTAGATATCACTAGACCCAATTGAATGATAGGTGGCATATTCAAACACATAAACAAGTATGAGGTGATAAACATAATTAAACAATCAATGATTAATTAAGAAATCGATTTTAAAACAAACCAAACATTAAACTTTCATTAAGATGGCTAATACCCGAGGGTATTAGCCCACAACCATTGTAATTATACAATGAGAATCGAACGATTAATAGAGTAAAAATTACACGATGTCTTCTATGGATTCATGATCAATGCTTGACCTTGGTGGCTGTTCTTCTCTTCTAAAATTTTGTCTTTAGTGAGTATGGTATAAAGAATATGATATTACATCCTGAAAACTCGTTTTTGAGTCTTTTATTTATAGTTTCTGAAAAATACTCGATACGTAGTATCTGGCTAGGTCGATACGGTGTATAAGGCTAGATTCCTTGGAGTGCGCGCTACGTTCTCAATAAATCAGTGATATATTCCTAATTTACTTTATTTACTGTATCTTTAAATACTTATCTTCATGGATATGGCGTATGTAAATAGAAAGGATACGCCATATTAGGAATTGGTCAAACGCATTTTCTTGTGAAGTTCAAGCGCTGATACGCCGTATCTCTTTTGTTGATACGGTGCATGTAGGTCCAAAGTATTGGATCTGTTTAGCCTTTTGTAAGACAATAGCTAACTTGAATAAATCCAAATCAACTATATGAGAGACAATAACTATGAATACTATGTGCTAATGCGGAATCTTAACACAAGTACTAAGAAGAACACAATGTAAAACTTTGCTATTTTCTATTAATTTCTATTAGGGTTTACTCTATGTCAAACACTATGCCGTAGGGTTCCTTTTATACACCAAGGAAACCCTAATGGGCTTTACAATAAAAGGATAATGCATATCCTTTCCTAAGATATCTCTAAGATAACTATTATAACTATTTTGTTACATAAACAGACTTAACTAGACAAGGCCAGTACTAACTATAGTACCGCCAGACTTAACTTAGTACTGGCAGACTTAACTATGTCTACCAGACCTAACTCTATAACTACCAGACTTAAGTTTGTTTACAATAATTCCTAACAGTGCATGTAGTCAGAAATCAGCATTCTTCAAATGTCTTCGTTTTAGCTCCAAATTATGTGCCTTTTAGCATGTCTTCACAAAACACTCCTAAATTACTGTATTTATAAACTTTAAAGCAATTAAGTACCAAATAATGCAATAATTATATAAAAGTGTGCAAAACAGATGGGGTAAATGATATAATAAAGAGACGTTATTTAATGTCATCATGGGTACCAAAATTTGGTAGAGTTCGTGAAATACGTCTTTACGACACTCATAGGTCCAAGTATTCAATTCATCCCGGTAACACCAAGATGTATCGAGATCTAAAACCTAATTATTGGTGGTTGTTGGGATTCTAGATTTGATGAGACAAAATAAATAAAAGAATGAAACAAAAGGACTAAAAACGTCATTAAAGAATTCTACAAGCTGGTGGAGAATTATGTAGATTCTGGAAGATCTCCTTAAGAAGATAAAGATAACAGAAGATATTCTCTAAATATTTAAAAGATTTACTTGTCTAATGTTTATCTTCCTTTGTAAGTCTTGATCTCTCCCTATATAAAGAGATCATAGATACATAGTTTTGTGTGCACAGAAAAATGTAGTCGACTAGTAAAGGTGTATGTGAGTTCTAGGCGTGAGTTCTCTAAGTAGACGCCTAGAAGTTGTGTGTAGCCCCAAGGATCTTTGATCCCTGTTAGATTGTAACCGTTCTAGAATTGATCATCTAGAATTGGGGCTTGATGGAAACGTATGGTAATAAAACCTTGTTGAATAACATTATTGTTCTTTATATTCCGTTGTGCTTATAATGTTATTTGTAAAACATATCCTAGTTGAGTCTAAACGATCTCCATAATTGGTATCAGAGCCTGGTAGCTCTCGATCTAGGATCTACAAGGTGTTTCTATGTCGAAGTTATAAAGATATTGAAGGTATGAATTTTCTGTCTTGGTTATCATGTCGAATCTGGTGATATTAGGGTTTTTCAGCAACCCTAATTCGATATAACAGGAAGTTTGTTCACAATTGTTTTTTATTGGTTCGTGACAACAATGAGATTTGGCGTAATAGGTAATCGTGGCTTAAAAGCTTACAACTGATTATTCCAACTGCCATAGTAATGTCATTTATGAGTTAGTACTGCTAAAGAATTTTTATTACTGCTCGACATATTGTTTGTACTGCTCGAATAGCAACAGTTTAGTAACAGATTTGTGATAGAAAAAGCATTGGTAAATGGTATGGGAGGAAGGAGATAGCAGTTTAGTGACGGTTTAGTGACAAGAAAAGTGTCGCTAATAAGGCGTCGTCTGGATATCAGTTTAGAAGATATGTTGATATCTTATAGAAGTTTAAAAGTTTTTTAGTTTTCTTGTAAATGACTCCTTGGTATATAAAAGGAGATCCTAGGTTATGGTTTTAGATATCAGTTTTCTATAGAATTCATAGCTTCAAGGTTGTAAACCCTATCACTTTATTAGAGTGATCGTATTAATATATTGAAGCTTATTGGGTTGGTTAAAAAAAGTATCCTCGTTTATTGTTAATAATGTTTGTGAGTATTTAGTACTGCTCTCACAAATTAAAACTGCTAGCTATGAAGTTTGTACTGCCAAGGCAGTTTGGTTAATACTGCTTGGACTTCTTTGGTTTGTTACTACTGCTGTTGGTTGTTGAAAAGGTTGAAGTCGTTCATGGTTATTGATATGGAGAATACGACATCTGACATAATGATTTTCAAAGGCAGTTTGGATTATGTTTCACAGATTTAGAATTACAATTTGTTGAGGTATTTCTACTGCTTGATATTTGTTAGTACTGCCATTGAAGTTTAGAGTTGCCAACAGCCAAAGGAGAATCAAAGGAAGGTTAGTACTGCTGGTTTGTGATTAGTACTGCTTCGTTTATAGTTAATGCTGCCATGATTATATTAGTACTGCCAGTTGAAACTTTGTACTGCTAGCAATGGGCTCAAAAAGTTTATACTGCCAGTTAAAGGTTAGTACTGCTCGTTGAAAGTTTATACTGTTGGTTTATTGTTTGTACTGCTAGCTTTGATCAATATCGGACAACACACAGTTTTTGGATCTCGTACAACACACACAAAAGGAAGTTAATACTGTTGTGGTTATTAGTACTGCTAGGGTTAGTAGTTACTACTGTTGGTTACATGTTACTACTGCTACATGTAATATATGGGATGTTGCTATGACAAGAAGTATTATGTTCAAAGGTGTGATTGATGCTTCGTTTAAAGGGAAGCTAACAGGTTATGATTTTAAATGTTCTTAAATGTTTAAAGGCTTGTATTTATTAGATTAATTGGTTATGAAGAAGGTTAATTATCACTTATTTGGAGTTGAAGTGGAGTTTCACAGGTTTGTGTTCTTATCATATCTTAAAGTGAGTGTTACACTTTAAAGATAACTTGTTCGTGCTTAGAAACGATGTGACGAAGACTTGTTAGAATCTAGCAAAGGTGTGTGATTTTTCTTATGGTGCTCAATGCTCGCATTTGCTATCACTTAGTACTCAGTGTCTCATAGAAGATGAGGATTTTGTCAAGAGGTTGCGATCTACTTATATTTCACAGATTTATTTATAAGTTTGACGTCACGTGGATAGTACAAGATATAAGACACAAGTTTGGGTTATTCTACTTCAGAATCAAATTGGTAATACTTAGTTTTCTTCATCAGTAATTTGTTACATAGAGCCTACAGAATTAAAGATTCAAGAATTGGTTAACATATGGGTTTCAGGGGAAGCTTATTGTTAAAATGTTTAACCATTTACATGAACCACTTGAGGGGAAGTGTTTCGTTACTACTGCTGATCTTTATTACTACTGCTAGTTTATGTTTCTACTGCTCAAAGTCATTTTTCGTATTATGCTTTATGGCGGGTATTTTAAGTATTGGAAGGCTGGATTAGTAGTTGTGGTATATGGTTTGTAGCTGTTTTGATCCAAGTTGCATATCTACAGAAGACACCTATTTGATAATTACAAAAGGGGGAAGAAGATTACAAGTTTATTGATTTGCAGCTTATTATATATGGTGGCATGATACAAAGGATATCTACTTAAGGGGAAGTTTTGTTTCATTCAGGGAGATGATTACATCTCAACTTCAGGGGAAGCTTTGGTTTATGATGAAGTTCGTACACGACTTTGTTTGTTTTGTCATCATTAAATAGGGGAAGATTGTTGGGAATCTAGATTTGATGAGACAATTAATTGTGAAGATCGTTTAGACTCAACTAGGATATGTTTTACAAATAACATTAATAAGCACAGCGGAATATAAAGAACAATAATGTTATTCAACAAGGTTTTATTACCATACGTTTCCATCAAGCCCCAATTCTAGATGATCAATTCTAGAACGGTTACAATCTAACAGGGATCAAAGATCCTTGGGGCTACACACAACTTCTAGGCGTCTACTTAGAGAACTCACGCCTAGAACTCACACACACCTTTACTAGTCGACTACATTTTTCTGTGCACACAAAACTATGTGTCTATGATCTCTTTATATAGGGAGAGATCAAGACTTATAAAGGAAGATAAACATTAGACAAGTAAATCTTTAAAATATTTAGATAATATCTTCTGTTATCTTTATCTTCTTAAGGAGATCTTTCAAAATATACATAATTCTCCACCAGCTTGTAGAATTCTTTAATGATGTTTTTAGTCCTTTTGTTTCATTCATCTAGAATCCAAACAATCTTCCCCTATTTGATGATGACAAAACAAACAAAGTCGTATACGAACTTCATCATAAAGCCAAAGCTTCCCCTGAAGTTAAGATGTAGTCATCTCCCTGAATGAAACAAACTTTCAAGCTTCCCCTTAATCATATATCCTTTGTATCATGCCACACCAAGGATCTATAAGTTGTAACCTATTAATATTTCTTCCCCTTTTTGTAATTATAAAATACGGGTCTTCTGTAGATATGCAACTTGAATCAAAACAGCTACAAACCGTATACCAGCAGTACAAACTTTCAACGAGCAGTACTAACCTTTAACTGACAATATAAACTTTTTGAGCCCATTACTAGCAGTACAAAGTTTCAACTGGCAGTACTAATATAATCATGGCAGCATTAACTATAAACCAAGCAGTACTAATCACAAACCAGCAGTACTAACCTTCCTTTGATTCTCCTTTGGCTATTG
The DNA here is from genome assembly GCA_026074375.1 of Tanacetum coccineum. Lineage (NCBI taxonomy): Eukaryota > Viridiplantae > Streptophyta > Magnoliopsida > Asterales > Asteraceae > Tanacetum > Tanacetum coccineum. The sequence goes on along the minus strand of BQNB010001424.1, from coordinate 30,714 downwards.
ATAACTTTAAACTTCAATGGCAGTACTAACAAATATCAAGCAGTAGAAATACCTCAACAAATTGTAATTCCAAATCTGTGAAACATAACCCAAACTGCCTTTGAAAATCATTATGTCAGATGTCGTATTCTCCATATCAATAACCATGAACGACTTTAACCTTTTCAACAACCAACAACAGTAGTAACAAACCTTTTCAACAACCAACAACAATAGTAACAAACCAAAGAAGTCCAAGCAGTATTAACCAAACTGCCTTGGTAGTACAAACTTCATAGCTAGCAGTTTTAATTTGTGAGAGTAGACAAACAGTATTAACAATAAACGAGGATACTTTTTTTTAACCAACACAATAAGCTTCAATATATTAATACGATCACTCTAATGAAGTGATAGGGTTTACAACCTTGAAGCTATGAATTCTATGGAAAACTGATATCTAAAACCATAACCTAGGATCTCCTTTTATACACCAAGGAGTCCTTTACAAGATAACTACAAATCTTTTAAACTTCTATAAGATATCAACATATCTTCTAAATATATAATCTTATACATATCTTCCTATCTTTATAGAATATATACTTTGAACTAATCCATGCATATCCCTTCACACGTCTTTATCTTCATGCAGTCTTCAGTCTTTAGCAGTATTAACTTCTTCTCAGCAGTATTAAGTTAGTACTAGTAGTACTAACTTTTGCTCTAGCAGTACTAACCAGTTAGTACTGGTAGTTATAATCTGTGCAGTACAAACTCTTTAAGCTTGGCAGTACTAAGTTGAGCTAGCAGTATAAACTTTATAAAAGACCTTAATTCTCAACAATCCTCCCCTAAACTTGTGATTTACCTTCAAATCATCAAGTTTCATGAATTAAACCTTTTGTCTCTAAGAGGATTCTTTCAAACACTTCAAGTTCTTGGTCTTTCTACCTGATAGAAGATTTTTCTTAATAGCTCATTTGCCATCTTTGAAGATTCATCCACTTGAAGTTTATTAGCCAACATTACAGTCATAAGTGCTCTTGTTAGTGGATAATCTTTTTCAACTAACATGAAGATGTCATGTCCTCTTGTTGTAGACACATGATGAACACCACATGTATCATACAATTTCCATTTCAGATGATCATGCATATATCTCTGAAGCTTCCATAGTGTATCATCATCATCTGGTTCAAATAACCTATTTAGTTCAACCCATAATACCTTCTCTTTATCAATTATAGGCTCTGTTGAACTAAACTTCTTCTTAACCAAATCCCAAAGCTTCTTCAGGTCATCTTTATTAAATCTCCTTAACATGTCTTCAAAAACTTGATAGACCTCTGTATGGTTTCCAACTCTTATAATTTTCCAGTAACTTCTTAATTCTTCAGTGAAAACTTCCCAATCAATAATTGGATATTTAACCTGTAGAGCTTCAATGTACACTTCTTCTACTGGAACTATCACTAATAGTTTCTTTAACTCTTCTTCTGATACTTCTTTTTCTTTTCCTGCAGATTGTTCTCCAACTGACTCTGAAACTTCTCCAATCTTTTTTCTTTTAGCAGGTGGTTTTTGAAAATCAAATCCAGATCTCTTAATCACTGCCTTTTCAATCTCAGAATCTTTAGGTACAAAAGATCGATTTTGATCCCATACTCTTTCAAATATAGGTCTAATATCTTCATAGCTCATTCCTTTGAAATGACTCTGCTTATATCATCCCTGATTCTTCAAATACATTCACATGTTCTTCCTTACTTCGGCTTTAGAGAAAGATCTATTTTGTTGTGCATGATATCTGAGCACAGCAGGATCACTCCAATCAATATCATGAGGTTGAGTAGTTTCAGCCACACCTTCTTTCCTTTTATCCAACTCCTTTTACAATTCCAATACTTGTGCTAGATCATACTTCTCTTGTTCTTGCCTTGCTATCTCAATCTCTTCTTGTAATTGTTTAGCTATTTCTGCATCCTTGGCAATCCTTTGTCTTTTTTCTTGATTAATCTGTTCTTGCAGTCTAATAGCTTCTTCATGCCTAAGTCTTTCTTGTTCAAGTTGCTTCTTTGTCTTCTTCTGAACAGATTCATCATCTTCCATGATAGCTTTTCCTTTATCTTTTCTCTTTTCTGCACTCCTTCTAATATAAACTTGTCTTCCAGGAATGGCAGTACTAACTACAGGAATTGCACTAACAATACTAACTGGTACCTCAGCAGTACTAATTTCTTTTTCACCTTTTTCACCACTACCAGGATCTTCCACTAGTTCAGTAGGTTCTTCTTGGTCTAAAAGTATCTCAATATCAGCACTAGTCTTCCCCTGAGTCTCAGTATCCTCTTAAATCCATGAAGTTCCTTCATCTTGTACCAATGAAATAAAAGAGTTTTGATCAATCTCTGCAATTATCCTCCCTTGTTTGGAAGGATCCTCATAAACTTCCTCATCATCATAGACATCTATCTTTGTTCTTCTTCTATATTTGCTTGTCTTAACCTTATGCTCCAACTTCTTGACCCTCAGAATGAGCTTAGTGTAAGCAGCACCATATGTCAATTTTGTCTGCTTTAAGTCATTTTGCAAATCCTCCACCTTCTTGGACAATGTTGTACAAAGAACCGTCAATTCATTGAGTGTTAAACTACCCTCATCACTGCCAAGTGATTGAACCCTTGGTTGAGATGAATCATGGGGCATAGTAACAGGTTCTCCTTCATCATGGATAGTTTGCATGAATGGTGGTGTAGGTGGTTGTTGAGATGTGGATGGATGTGTTTGGGGTGATAAGGATGGTGAAGATGTTATTCTAGAAGGAGATGACTCAGGTGCAGTGAGCATAGTTGGAAATAGTGGAATGTTTACCCCAGTATAACCCTTGGAAACCCTTCTCATGTTGCTGAATAGTTTTTGTGTGAGGGTAGGAGCAACATAAGTTCTTTTGTGAGGGAGAAGGTGTCTTTTGTGCTTGTTCAAAAAGATTTGAATGAATCTAGGATACATCAAGAATTTTGACCTACTGTCCAAGTTTTTCAGCATACCTTCAAAAATCATCTTAGAAAAGTTGAAAGTCCTATTTGTTGCCAAGCAAATGATAGCAGTAGCTATGTTGCTACTGAACTGCTCCCAAGCAGTCTTCTTAGGACTTAAGCAATGAAGAATAGTATGTATTAAGAATCTCCATTGAGGTGAAAAGTGACCCTTTTGGAAGGTCAACTTGTCAGAATCAGATGCATACCCCATAAGAGCAAGTTGCTCAAAAATTTCAGCATTAGGTAAAGTGGGAATACCATCTGAATCTTCTAGCTTGAGATGCCTTCTTATTGATGCTTCAGTAATAGTCTTGACTCTTCCATCAATGGTAGCAGTTATCTCCATTTCTTCATTCTCTGATGTGCTTGCAGAGGCAGTTTCCCAAAACTGTTGAATGAGTGAAGTATAGATAGTAGGATTTTCTGTAAGGGCATACTTGATATGACTTAGATTGAGAAAATCAATTATCTGATGAAAATCTTCACTTCCCTCTGATTTGTTCAAGAAAGCGACCATGTTGTGGGTATCACAGAATTCCAAATGAGCCATTAGTGAGTGAGTTGAGATAAGAGTTCTGGGTTTATGTTTGTTGATGAGAATATGAGAGTTTGGTAAAGTTAATTGAGATTTTATGGAGAGCGCCTAGGGTTTTGATTTGACCGACTTAATAAGATTGAATCTTTATAAGGAAGAAATCTTATAAGAGAAAGAAATATCAAGAATTTTCCAAATCATAGACCCCTATGAGCAAGTTGTTGGCGGAAATATCTCAACGGCTATTAATTAATTAAAAATTCTGTTATGCATCAAACAGTACTAACGGTTACCCAGCAGTACTAATTTTAGCCTAACAGTACTAACTTTAAGCCTAGCCGTATTAACTTCACCCAGCAGCATTAAAATATACCTAGCAGTACTAACTTATTACTGGCAATATTAAGTTTAGGCCTAGCAGTATAAACTTCAATGCTATTCCAACAAGCATTTCTATCATAGACTTAGATTCTCACAAGCTCTCTTTCTATTTTTCATCTCATAATATCTCTCATTTTTTTTTCTCCCTGAAACTCTCTGTCTATTTTTCATACTCACATCTCTCTTTCTATTTTTTTTAAACTCACTGAATCTCTCATTTCTTTTGGCTCATCATGTCACTCTTTCTGTTTTTATATCACAAATCTCTCTATTCTTTTGAGCTCACCAATGCAGACAATTTTTTACAATGTGCCATCAATTCCATTAGTTTGATAGGGACTGCATAGGATAAAATCTTCTTAAGGGGGGAGAATTGTAAGACTTGTATCTTATAAGATAAAATTTTATTATGATAGTAATTATTAAAGTTGTAGAAGGTATAATCATTAAGGTTAAGGGACTGCATAGGATAAGAACTTGAAGTATAGGGTGTTACCAGAATCAAGGGAATGAGGTTCATATGTCGATTGAATTAGTATATATTGGGCCTCACGTATCTATTTTATACCCATAATTAGATCTTAAGTTAGGCCACAATCAAACCCTAAAGAGAGATCGGTCTAGAGGTGGGGAGAAAGGTTGTAGAAAGTGCTAGTGAAAAGGGTTTCGCTTTCAGTTTCGAGTTTGTGTTTTAATCACAGTTGAGGTAAGGATTATGCCTATAGGTTTTGACTAAGCATTAAGTTTATCGTGAGGTTGATTGGTTGAGTCGAGTAAGAAATAACTTTTCCTTCTAAAATAAATTACATGTGTTTTCCTGTGATGTTCATGAGTGTTTTATTAGTATGACAACTTTATGTGCGCCTTTTTTGTTATAAAATTTGTAGTTCATGATTCATTGAATTAATTAAGATAACTAGTAACTGATTGGTGTATTAGGGCTATTTATATGTATACGTTTAGAGAAATAAAAGAATCATGGAGAAAAGAATGTTTGTAACTGGTAGTTAAATTGGAAAAAAGTATAGCATAGGGACGTAGCTACTGGATTGCCTAAACTTTGATTCGTTCCTCGAGTTATGGGTCATAATGTATACATATAATATATAATCTTGTAAGATTCATTCAATTATTAAAAGTTGATAAGTCAATCAGATTTTATATGCATCTGAGATTGTTCCATGTTTCTGAATTACAGGAGGTGACTCTCTTTTATTGGATTATATAATATCTTGACATATTGTAGTACTGCTATCAAATATCGAAGCATATTGTCCACATTATAAAAAAGTGTTACAGACTTTACACTTCAAAATAAAGAACATATAGACTTGCAGCCTCAACCAATCAATTAGGATACCTTAGGACGTTTTAGTTTATTTATAAAACACCCCCCCACCCCCCCCCCCCCCCCCCCCCCCCCCCCCCCCCCCCCCCCCACCCCCCCCCCCCCCCACAATAAAAAAAATTCCCCCCCTCCCCCTTATTTATATATATATCCTCCCTTGTACAAATTTCTTAGTGAATGTGTGATTATATTATAGGAAGCTTATTGAGGGGCAGGAGAGTTGATTGTAAATTTAAGGTGAGTGCAATGCTTTTCTAAACCGAGTACAAAGACAAAACTGGCTTTTAGGGGAAAGGCTTAGGTTTTTGGTTAACCAAATTTATTCAAGTTAATTATTGTTGATTAAAGTGTTTAAGTCTGATGCTAATTTTGTAGTAGTTGATGTGCTTAATATTCATGATTGATTGTATAGATGTTATTCTTAGATGCATACATGTTCATGACCTGTAGGTTTGCCTAGTCTTGCCTGCATGAACCATTATTAGGAGGAGTTTAGTGGGTTGCGGTTGTCCCACTAGCTAACTATTGTCGGTTGAATGTGTCATGACACAACATGAATTTCATGGTTTTATCAGGCGCTGTCTTGCTTTCTAGGGGCTTGGTAGGATTGAGTAATAGGTGGCTAGAGACGATTCACATACATGTAGCATCACTTTGTTCGAATGCTTGTATCCACCTGCGTTCTACTCTTATAGATGTATTAGGAGGTAGCGGGATTAAATCCTAGCGGGATCTTATGTAGCCGGGTAGCACCCATGGTTGCTGTTTTACCGAGAGGATTTATGATCATGAAATTTGGGTGTATAGATAGAATCGAGGGATCAGGTGCTTTGGGTGAACCGAATAATTGCCTTTGCATTATTAGCACTCATTGCCTTGTTTTTTTGTGGTGACATTTGCCGTTATACTTGATTATATTTGTTGGTTTGAATTATTATGGTTAACTTATTTAAATGTTGTCGTTGGGTTTCTTTACCTATTTACTCGTTGTATCTCACCTAGCTATAATTAGCTAACACTTGTTTCTTGCAATATCATCTTTGTATTCGTGCATGATAAATAAGAACCCTCTTGCGGGATAGTAAGGGCTGAGGTTGGGTAGTTTAGCTGATTCACTTGGCACCCGGAACTTGGCATGCTACTTTTAATGTTTAATATTGAACTTTGTTTCATAGATTGTTTTGTAACACCCATTTGGGTTAGATTCGCCATGTTTTGTTAGTTTTCAGATTTATGCGAACTATGGTCTTAGACTTCCGTTGCTTATTATTATAATTGGGACTATTTAATAAGAAAATTTTGATAGGGCTATTTTCCGAAATTGAGGTGTTACACAAACTTAATAATATCCTAACGGTTAATGATCTCATCAATGGTTTAACACAACAATAGAGTTAGATCCCAAGCTTAATCACAATGCTAACATTTCTTGTAATATAACTCAGTATTAGAGAGGCTAGACAGGGACCATTTGATCTATTAAACATAAGAGCAGTTTAAAAACAAGTGACGATGCATGTAAAATGTTAAGAACAGATGTCAAAATCTAATCACATTAATTGTTAGCTAACCAGGATGTAACCCGTGCTCCGTCGTCGAGTGCGAGGGACTAACGCTGCAACAGATTGATAACCCCAAAAATGCTAAAAAAAGTTACAAACGGTCGTTACCGTTAAGTAACGATCGACCCCAAGGACTATTTTCGTAAATTGTTAAAAATTAAATAAAATTAAGCTAACGATCATTACTTAACAGCCATTAAGTAACGACCATTAGTACTGTAGATGGGCCGGTAAATGGGCGGGTAGTTTGCGAGTCGGGTAAACCGACGAGTTTAGGTCGGTTTTCTCGTTGATTGTTAGTTTACTATAATTACGTAAGCTATACCTTGTGTATTTTTGGTTCAATGTACTGTTTTACTTTCTATCTACAATTTAGAGAAAAGTTTATTTGAGGACAAGTTTCAACCCACATACCGAGAGACAAATCTTCACCATTCATTTGTGTTTGATCTAATGGTGAGGATTAATCTATCATTTAATTTTATTTAATGGATAAGATTAAACCTTAAAAACATCCATCACCCATTTTTACCTTTGTGCTTTTTAATTTAAACACTTACATATCGCAAAAACCGTAAAACGTTAAGATACATAAGTTACACCATCGTGACGAGCATTTAATTATCTTTCAATAGAGGGGCACTTTCATATACTTTTGACAAACTTTTTTTTGCTTTTTTGTATTTTTTGTTTTTTCTTGGTGCAGTATTTTGTTTGATATATCACGTGTGATATTACACTAATCTGTATGTTAGAACACTTCACATTCTTTCGTAAAACGGGAAAAAATATTTGTGTGAAACTCCAACTGATTCATCGTTTTTGGCATTAAAAAATACATATCCTTAGCTTTCCAACTATTTATCGTACATAATTTTTTGACCTCCAAATCAAAATAATTTATTAATAGAAGTTGGTGAATATTGAAGAATTTTATTTTTTATCATCAAACCCTCTTGAAGTGTCACATTTGATATAACATATTTGTACGTTCGAACACTCAACATGATGTCATGAAATTAGCATAAGTATTTGTGTAAAACATTAAATGATTCATCATGTTTGACATTAAAAAAGTGGTTAGGGGTTTAGGGTTTAGGATTTAGGGTAAAGATTTTAAAGTTTATGTATATATCATTTGTGATATTACACCTAGTGGTTAGAGATTTAGGTTTTTGGTATAGGGTAGTGGTCAGGGGTTTAGAGTTTTTGGTATAAATTTTAAAGTTTATGTATATATCACTTGTGATATTATACCTAGTGTTTAGGGGTTTAGAGTTTTTGTTATAAGGTTTAGTGGTTAGGGGTTTAGAGTTTTTGGTATAGAGATTAGTGGTTAAACAGGGGGGTTTAAGGTTTTTGGCATAGGGTTTAGTGGTTAGGGGTTTAGGATTTTTGGTATATGGTTTAGTGGTTAAGGATTTAGGTTTTTGGTATAAGGTTTAGTGGTTAGGGGTTTAGGGTTTTTGGTATAGGTTTTAAAGTTTATGTATATCACTTATGATATTATACATAGTGGTTGGGGTTTAGGGGTTTTTGGTATAAGGTTTAGTGGTTATGGGTTTAGGGTTTTTGGTATATTGTTTAGTGGTTAAGGGTTTAAGGTTTTTGGTATAGATTTTAAAGTTTATGTATATATCACTTCTGATATTATACCTAGTAGTTAGAGGTTTATGGTTTTTGGTATATGGTTTAGTGGTTAGGGGTTTAGGGTTTTTATTATAGATTTTAAGGTTTATGTATATACCACTTGTGATATTATACCTAGGGGTTAGGGGTTTAGGGTTTTTGGTATATGAAGAAAACTCATTTCACACAAAAGTTGAACTAGAGAGAGAAAGTAAAAAAGGAAAAATAAGAAGGTTGATTGAACTATATGTAAATTACAAAGAGAACCAACACACTCTCCTTGTATGGAGAGGGTATTTATACTACTATCTAGGTTGGTTATGGGTTTTTCCATGGGCTTTGTCCATGGGCTTTTCCTAACTAGCCTATCTAGTTTCCAAATATTGTTATACGAGCTATCTACCGATATCTATGAAGTGACCAAGACTTTACTAGGAATTTCGTATTCCTAACAATCTCCCCCTAAGGGAGGTCACTTCATGTTACAAAAACTTAAACCAAGCATACTATGAAGGTCTTCGTTCTTATGCTCACAGACTTCTTTTTTACTTTTCATTTTCTTGTGAATATGGCGTAGTGATCATAAACTTTAGGCTTGAGCTTGTTCCTTTATCTTGACTTGTATGTGAGAATGTGATATTGAGCATCTTGAGATCATCAACCAATCATAATCTCTTCGCCATCTTAATGAACTTTGCCACCTTGTAAAACTTATGACTTTGGACCGACATGCTCATACCTTTCTTGATTTGTTGACTTGAAAAGCTTTAATGTTTCATTTTTCTTGAAATTCTTTAACTTTAACACTTCGTCACTTCGAGAAAGACGTTCGGTATCAGAGTGACTGAAACTTCTTTGAAATTCTTTGACTTTAATACTTCATCACTTCAAGAAAGACGTACGGTATCAGAGTAGCGGAAGTCTTGAAACATGTACTTGAGCTTTCATGATGTCTTTATGTTTTGTCGGTCGGGTATGAGCATGTGGTTATGAATCTTGTGAGCCAGCTGGAATCAGGTACCTTCACCACCATCTTTAAGTATCCTGCATTAAAACAGTTAGCAATAAAGCGGGGGGACGAATATGGCTTTGTCATTCGCCCGTGTTTGGTTGGAATAACCTTCGAATCCGTGAGGATCGACCTGTGATCAGGTAGATTCAATTTAAGAAGAATCTCCTTGACAGGATTTCCAGCTGAAGTATAGAATCTTTCTAACACATATGTATTAGATTCATCAAACTCAGCATGTTCTCATTACCGGAACGTCTCAAAGCAGACAACACGATAAGAGTGAACCAGTGAATTACTGTCTCACCGATTGAAATAGAAAAATCGATTTGAAAATCACTCGACGTGTCACTTGCTAAAGTGGTTTTGTGACACATCGAGAGTGTTGATCATTTCAAAAATTCGTCATCAATCGTCAATTCATAACCTGGAACAAGTTTGATTCTTATAGAATCGCACCATCGTTTCTTTCCAGTTGTCACAAGTTTGATTCGTATAGAATCGCACAAGTCACCTACCATGAGCTTGTTTGATGTTGGCTCAAGCAGGATTTCCATCTTCATTGTGAATGAAATCACTCGGATGTTCTGGCAAAATCACAAGTATAATGCGTAGGACTCTTTATATATTTCTTGTTATTCACATTGTGTGACTTAGCAAGCAGAATTTGACAAGTGTCCTAATGAGATTTATGGATGATCTCTTTTGGCTCTAGACTCAATAGTGCACTTTGATTTTAGTGATCAGAGTAATGGAGCAGACTGCCACCTTTTTCAATATCAACTAAACTATGGAGTGAAGAAAGTCGATAGAAATGCGTGTAAACTCCATGAAAAATGGAAACAAAGAGTCTTTTGAGAGACCTTGATCCTAGGGAGGTTTATGCATACGTCACTGGTCCCATGACAAGTCATCAATGTCAAGAACACCTTAAGTGATTTCCGACAGTTTTAGGGTATTGACCCGGTTTCTGCCTAAGTGTATGGAGGGCTTCTTTCTTTACACCCTTTATCCTTATATTTCTTTTTCATTCTTCAACCCCTTCAATGCTTACTGAGACTTCATAACTAACACCTTGTTGGGTTTGTTCCAGTATTAGTTCCATCTCAGTCGGCATTATTTCCTTTTCTCACTTTTTCTCCTTTTATCATGCCTAAGGACTTCTACACTAACTAGTAGATATCCCTGGGTAGATCCCTCCGATTCTGGCTGGATCATGGGATTTGAATACCTATGCCTAACCACCTTATATCTCCATAAATTTAAGAACATGGTCGGTCTTTTGGGTATTTCATCACAATCCTTCCAAAAACATTGAAAATTTCAATCAAAGTGTTTGATATAAATATTAAAAGATTTACACTTTGAGAGTTTTTCATCATCACTAACCCCCCCCCCCCTTTAACATGTGCATCGATATCGTAGCACATGCTAAGCGTAGAACGCATAGAGTCCTTTTTACTTAATCACATATATTTACAAGCATGTTCAGTTTAATCACATGTTCTCCCCTTATCCAAAATGTTAATCCCTTGATATTTTGGATATCAATTGATTAAACGTTCGGGGACAAAATGTTACACAAAACTATCAGGAACATTTTAATGCACCCCCTCAATATTTGAGGGAATATAAGACAGTGCTGAGTACAATAATTTGAAAACTTTTGAATTTACTAAAAAATTCTTAAAAATTTTGTACTCTAGCACTTCTTAGAATCACCATTAAGTCAACACTATATATATATTCACAAGATTATTATGTACGAGGTTTGACCTGAATGATGAGAACATCATATGATAGAATCATATGGTTCTTTTGTCGCAGCCGTAGGTCTCCTTCGTACAATCTCCTATCAACGAACTTTCTAAGCTCCTCATTAACCTTCTTTCTTTCAAGAAGTTGTCAATCTGATCTTTCTCTTCAAGCACTCTTCTAACTGCTTCAACTTTCTTTCCAGTTACGAATGTCCTTTGCTTCAACATTGAGTATGAAACAAATTCAGATACATATGTAACTTGAACTTGTGTGGTTGGTGATGTCGGTGTTGATGTTGTCTTAGCTTCCCCCTAAACCAGCAATCCTTTCTTGAGTAGATTCAGAACTTTCTTGCAAGCCGCATCAAGCAGTCTTAATGTATAAAGCCCAGATATCCGAAGTACATAATAAACCCTTTCAAGAATTTGATACCGCAACACCAAAGACAATTAAGTCCCGGATGAGCGCATTTCTCTCTTCAGGATAGCGATGATATAAATTGTAACACCAAAGTCAACTAAGTCCCAGATATCACAATTATTCCCTCTAAGTAGTCGAAATGGAAACACCTAAGTCAATTAAGTCCTAAATGTACTCATTTCTTTCTGCAGAACACTGACTAACTTAAGGAAACATCATACCTTAGTGTACCTCTTTTATCAAATATTTCTACTTCTTTTAAGAATAAGCTTAGGGATTGACCGTTTGGGTAAACATTAATTGAATCAGAAAGAACTTTTCTCACATTTTAAATGATAATACTCCTAACACTTCCCCCTAGGGACTCAAATGATGCATACTGGCTAATGACGAGATGTCTCTTCCACCATGTGATTGAAATAGTGCACCCGAAAGATTCAAAACAGCCTAAAATCAAAAGAAGCTAACCTCAAAAGACAAAAGAAGCTAACCTCAAAAGAAGGCCAAGGACACTATCAAGTATACATCTACTCCTTCCCCCTTGCTGGTTTTGACACGTCGAAATCAGCAAAACCTTATACGCATACATATTCGAGATCATGTTTGAAGAATTAATAAGCTTAAATCTAGTCTGTGAGAATCAATTTCAAGGCTTTTAAAACTATGAAAGTATTTCCAAGCATTCCTAAGTCTTTTACAAACTATGAGGTGTTGGCAATATTGATCGAATGTAGTTTAAGGCCTGAATTCACTAAGTCTCAAATTGCAAATAAGTCTATAAAGATTTAAACAAATGACATCTAAAGCTCTTGAAGTTAATATAAATTATCTCTCCTTGAAATTGTTATCCGTCATTATCCAAAACTTTATCCATTATTTCATGACTTATTTTGAAAGACCATTTTAAAAGATTGTTTGATGACGCTTTCTCCCTCTCAACTAATGACCCGTTTTCTATTTAAAGAGCCGTTGTCATTGTTTGAGTGGTCGAATTGTCTTTGAACATCTTTTTGTGATTACTGAAAACACTGATTCATTATGAAGACAACTTTTTACAAATAAAAATAAGATTTCTCTTATTTTAACACATAAGCGCACTAACACGTACACTTATGGAAATATAGGAAGCACGGGTTGTGTTGGAAAGTAAACACAAGCCTTTGCATGGTCATAAAGTAGACCATGCCCGAGAATAAATTCCCGTTGAGAGGTCAAGTTTTCTTTTTGACGGAATACTTGCCTTTAAGATGATGACCGGGTTGCTATCCGAAATAATAGCAAGCCATATGGCATGTTTATATTTGAACTTTTGCACGAACTTTATTTATGACCACGTGTCTTTATTGAAAGACATTTCTAGGGACATAAATATTATCGTTTGCAAAAAGAAATGCCATTAATACTTTTTTTTAATTTTGTATTTTGTTTTTATAAAGGTTTTATAAAATGAAAATCTTTTTGGTTTTTCTGATTTTATATTTTTCTCTTTTGTTTTTATAAAATTTTATAAAAATAAAAATAAAAAATCTTTTTGTGTTTTTATGATTTTAAGTATTTACTTAGGTTACAAGAAGATTTCTCTTCTTTTGAAGATAAAGCGCACTGAAGCGTACACTCTTCTTTTCTTTGAGGTGCGGGGCTTGAAGTGTTGTCTACAGACACCATTATCATGAAGCACTGGTGTTGATCTGAAGTAATCAACAGCCATTGTCCTTGTTCATCATACATAAATTCCTGGAACCCTTGGTTTCTGATATATCACTTTTTTCAGGAAACAAACTCCGAGTCTTTCCTTTTTCAAGGGGGGGGGGGATTGCAAAATGTACTTGCACTTAAGTTAAGAGTACCTGCACTGACATTTAGAGTTGATCGCATTATATGGTTAGTGGATATAATTCAATTGAACCATTTGGGAGTCACATCACCTTTGTTGTGCTAATGTGAATTCTTTCCAATGAACACAACCCACTTAAGACTAACAGTGTTAAAAATTCTACCAGTCGGTATCCACCTAAGGCAAGATCTAGGAGTGTTTGGTTTCTTATGCACATCGGAAGACTTAACGAGAGAAAACCTATGTCCATTAACAATCTGTCTACCAGGTTTCTGAGTACGACTCATTGGTTCTACGGGTTTGTTACTGTTTCTAGTCTTAGGGGATTGAACCTTAATGCGAGAATTCACTTCTTTCAGGAATTTTGTTATACAGGCATCATGATTTGCATTAAAGACACACTTCTGACAAGTTGAGCAAACAAAGTGTTTGAAGTCAGAGAAAGGACTAGAATTCCTAGAGTGATCTGCTTTTGGCATAACAGTTGTCGTTAGACAACTACTCTTAGATGTTGGCAAAACCCTAGATGTTTGATTATTGCTCCTAGGTTTTGATTTGCAACTCTTAGTAGTGTTTTGTGATTTAGCAGATGGCATTACACTAGTTGTTGACTTTCTATCTCTTTCTTGTGTCTTTTTCTTAGCTTCCTCTAGATAGTAATTATGAACCATGTCATTTGAACTAAATCTTGGCATGTTCTTAAAACTATTTCTAGATGAGCTAGATGCAATCATATGATTAGGTTTTGCAAAAGCAGATTCTCTTCCCTTATGCAAATAATGTTGAGTGACTGGTTTTGACAAAACGTTATTCACATCAACTTGGGAGGCAAATCGTGGTTTTGAAAAATTAGGTCGTTCAGATTTAAACGCATTCCGGTTGTCTAACAACACTGGGTTCTGGTGGTTGTAAAACCGGTGTTCCCCAAGTTGATGGATTTGCAAAACTTAGTACCACTCTATTTTCCTATTTAACTTAGTATTCGTTTTTCAACGCTACATTCGCAAAAACCTTTTCCTGAATCTGAGCCTTTAAATCAGCATTTCAACAGTCTTACTATTTATTTGAGCAATCATTGAGCATTTTGGCTTTTGTCTTAAAGAAAAATAAAAATAAAAAGGAACTCTTTTGTTTTGATAGAATCGAAAAGATATTTTGTAGTCTGTATTAAATGCTCATTTCCTTATCAACTTCTCATTATCTGCAAGTAATTTAGCCACACTATGTCTCGTCCAATTCGATTTTGATCTGTTTCCAAGTACCTTAATTGTCTTGTAATCTTGTCGTTATACTTGTTTCATTTAAAATTTGACCATGTGCCCGTCTTGTTAAAGACTTATTTTGTATTTAATTCACATGTTAACACAATGTGCTTCCATTCTTGAAAGATCTTTTTGAAGTTGGGCAACAGTCTTTTTGAGAAAAATATTTTTAGACTCGAGAGATTGGTTTGAAGATTCAGTTGTCATGTTATCAAATGATGGATTAAAGTAAAGGACATGAAACTTGACATTTTTTTCGCATACTGTTCAATCTCTTTCCCCCCTCCCTCCCTAAGCCACCTATTTGTGAATCAGGAAGGGTATTTCATCGAACCTTTTCTAACAGATGTGTGTCAAAAATGGTTCATATTGCACAAAAAGTTGTTGTTCATTAGCAAGAGTATCATGTGAACAGGCAATTGTAACCTCAGCTAATAGTTTGTTTTCATTCACGGAGTTGAATATCTGCATCCCTCACATGTGTATCTTCCCGATCTGCTGCTTAAACATGCCTTCTGATTCTGTCTCATCTTTCCGTAACAACCAAACCACCATCTAATGCTTTACTCGACTCCACCGTTTCCCTCTTTTGACTGCATTCACTCTAACAATTCACCCTCTGTTATTTCTCGTTAAGCTGTGCTCTTTCATCAATAGACTTCTTAACGGATTCCATGTGTTGGATCAGTGTATCACGGAATTGTTGAATCTCGGTTCGAGTGTATTCTAGAAAGGACTTGCGTATCATTGCACCATCAAAATCATCGAAACAGTATCGAAAATTGATGAATGTCTGAAACTGTTTCATGAGCACTCTAAACGCACCAATGGATTCAGTTTCTTAAAATTCTTCTCTATCAAGTTGCTTTTCTAGATTATCCAAATTTAGTAACAACGATTCTGTGAAAGTCTGATTATCTTGATCAAATAGTGCCACACATGCCCGTTCGAATCCTCCCTTGATTGAAAGAACCTTGAGATGTGAATGAAGTAGGCGAAATGATATCATGCAACTTTCCTTTGCCTTGTCTTGCATTTGTTTCAACTGATGCAGCTCTCTCTCTTGAGAATTAAAATTCAAAGATTCCATTGAAGTTCGATGTGTGAAATGAAATATAAGGAACTTAAGTAGATTAAGTGATTTTGTTGTGGTTTTGACGAAGCAATTAACGTTCACGGGATTTTATAAATCTATGATTAAAACCGAGAAAAGAATTAAATCTTTCGCGGGATTTTACAAAATCAAGAAGAAACCGTGAAATAATGATTAATTGTTGATGAAATCGTTGTTGTTGTTGAAGAACTTGAGCTTTCGTTGACGAATAACAAGCGAAAACGATGAACGGTGCACAAACTTTCAGCTTAAAATGAGTATCGGTTGATTTAAACTCAAATAAGGAGTAACGGTGCAATTACGTTTCACTTTTGAGGAGTAACGGTGAAAATGATTAAAGGGCTAGTGTTGAAAAAGTTTGAAACCTAAAACTAAAAGTAAGAATTGTTTTAAAAGTGAAGGGTAATAATAAGAAATTTGTAAAAATAAAAGTTTGAAATTCAAAATAATATTAAAGTAAAAGGTTCAAATTAAACTTGTTTTAAAGCAAAGGTTTAAAAGTAAAATAGTTATTAACTAAGTGCTAAAAAGTGAAATTGTTTTGAAAAATTAAGGTTAAAAATGAAAATTTTAAAATTTAAACAATATTAAAAAATTATAGAACACATGCACTGTATTTGTTTCTCTTCTTCGTTGACATTGAAAAAAAAATGATACGATTGTAAATCTTGTCTCGCGGAGTGCTACGGTTATCGTCGGCAAAAACTAAATATACTATGTTGATCGAAAATGAGTCACGATTACAACGATGTATGTCTTAAGTCCCGTCGTTGAACGTCACACGAAACCATAAAACCGAAAAAAAAACTTAAACGTGTAGACTTGTTCGGGTCTGAGTTAGTTCGGTTCCTAACGGGTTTTTTGACTAGTTCGGTTGCTTAAGAATTCAACTATATCGGTGCTCAAAGATGAACTCGTTCGGCGCATTGAAACACGTCTAGATCGGTTCTCAAGTAAAAGTACTAGATCGGTTCCACTTGAGTCAACTAGTTCGGGTCCTAAAGAATGAACTAGTTTGGTGCTTGAAGTAAAAATACTAGATCGGTGCTCAAAGTTGAACTCGTTCGGTACACTAGTTCGGTTCCTAAGGATGCTTGACTAGTTCGGTTGTCAAAGGAATGGTTTAGATCGGTTCACACTAAACATGTTTAGTTCGGTTCACACTGAAGACTAGTCCAACTTGCACTAGGCTTTTGATTAGTTCAGTTGCTGCAGAATCAACTAGTTCGGTTGCTTAAGAATCAACTAGTTCGGTTTGCACTAGGCTTAACTAGATCGGTTTGCACTAGTAGAATGACTAGTTTGGCTTCTGTTGGTTTGAACTCGTTCGGTTGATGAAAGTTTTGACTAGATCGGTTCAGACAAAATATCAAACACCTTGTTGGCACCTTCTTTTCCACACCGTTTCAGCCGATGGTTTTTTTGTTTCGTTCCACAAAACGTAACCACAAGATAAGCTAACCACAAAGATGAGAAGCCCAGAAATATACGCTTAAATTAAACCACAAACAACCACTAAGATAAGCAACAAATAAGCTACTAAAAGTGTGACCCGATAAGCTGATATGAAGAGCAAATATGCCATGAACACAATAAATCCTCAAAAAAAAGAAACCAAATAAGCCGAATGATAATAAGTTGAAAAATAAGCCGAAACCAACAAAAAACTTAAATAAGTCACCACAATAAAAACACTAAAATCACTAAAGGAACCAAGATAGAACCATGGCTCTTGATACCAATTGAAGAAAACTCATTTCACACAAAAGATGAACTAGAGAAAGAAAGTTGAGAGAGAAAGTAAAAAGGAAAAATAAGAAGGTTGATTGAACTATGAAAATTACAAAGAGAACCAACACCCTCTCCATGTGTGGAGAGGGTATTTATACTACTATCTAGGTTGGTTATGGGTTTGTCCATGGGCTTTGTCCATAGGCTTTTCCTAACTATCCTATCTAGTTTCCAAATATTGTTATACGAGCTATCTACCGATATCTATGAAGTGACCGAGACTTTACTAGGAATTTCGTATTCCTAACACAATCCAATTTGCTTAATGGCTAAAGCAACATCGTCTCAAGCATGGTTATGGCATTGTCGTCTATCTCATCTAAACCTCGACATCATCAACTTGCTTTTGAAGAATAATATTGTGAGTGGACTTCCAAAATTAAAATTCGTCAAAGATCATCTGTGTTCTTCTTGTGAGTTGGGGAAAGCAAAAAGAAAGTCTTTTCACACTAAGACTACCCCGAGCTCAAAAAGACGGTTACAACTTCTACACATGGACTTATGTGGTCCAATGCGGGTAGAAAGCATTAATGGAAAGAAATATGTTCTCGTAATTGTTGATGACTACTCCCGATATACTTGGACTCACTTCTTGAGGTCCAAAGACGAAACACCTGGAGTTCTCATTGATTTCCTCACACTTGTCCAAAGAGGACTTCATGCTCAAGTTACAACAGTTCGAACTGACAAAGGCACGGAATTTCTTAATAAAACTCTTCATGCATACTTTGCAAAAGAGGGAATAAGACACGAAACGTCAACTGCTCGAACACCTGAACAAAACGGCGTTGTCGAAAGACGGAACCGTACTCTTGTTGAGGCTGCTCGAACAATGCTAAGCGCCGCTAAAGTTCCTTTGTTCTTCTGGGCTGAAGCAATTGCAACAGCATGTTTTACTCAAAACCGTTCACTTGTAATTCCTCGACATGAGAAAACACCTTACCATATCATCAATGCCCGGAAACCGTCAGTCAAGTTCTTTCACATCTTTGGTTCTCTTTGCTACATCGTCAGAGATGGTGAAAATCTTGATAAAATGAAGGAAAAAGGTGATGCATGTATTTTTGTTGGGTATTCTACTCAGTCAAAGGCTTACAGGGTATTTAACAAGAGAACAAGAATGATAGTTGAAACAATTCATGTTAACTTTGACGAATTGCCTCAAATGGCGTCAGATCACGTCAGTTCTGACCCCGGTCCACAATGTTCAACAACGGTACTTGAACAAGACAGTTTAAGTCCCGGTCCACAAAGTCAAGAAAATGTTCCTCAAGTTGCTGAGACAGTAACAACGTCAAATGAGCTGGAATTGCTATATAGTCCGATGTTCAGTGAATTACTCAATGGAAATTCTCCTGTTGTGTCAAAGTCTTCCGCTGTACATGCTGCTGATAATCCCGATAAACGTCAACAACATAACACAACTCACACTTCTACAACAACCGATGTTGCAGATCCACCTCCATTGAACATTCATTCAACACATCAAACTCCAACTCAAGTACCAACTGTCACTGCACCTGAGAACATTATTCAAGCAGAAACCAATACAGAAAATGCACAATTTGACGACGATGAATTTATCAACATCTTTAGTACACCGGTACAAGAACAAGGGGAGACATCGTCTCGTCATGTTGATTCGTCAAACATGCATACTTTCTATCAACACCATCCTTCTGCACAACGTTGGACAAAAGATCATCCATTAGAACAAGTCATTGGAAATCCTTCTCAATCAATTAGAACAAGACGTCAGCTAGAAACAGATGGTGAGATGTGTATGTTCGCACTCACCGTGAGTCAAACTGAACCAAAGAACATCAAAGAAGCCATGGCTGATTCTGCATGGATTGAATCAATGCAGGAAGAACTTCATCAGTTTGATCAATTAGATGTATGGGAATTAGTCGACATACCACTTTGCAAAAATGTCATTAACTTAAAGTGGCTCTGGAAAAACAAACGTGATGAGGAAAATACTGTTATTCACAACAAATCTCGTCTTGTAGCTAAGGGATATGCTCAAAAGGAAGGAATTGATTTCGAAGAGTCATTTGCACCAGTTGCTCGGTTAGAGGCCGTCCGGTTGTTCATTGCGTACGCTGCACACAAATCCTTTACCGTATACCAGATGATTGTTCATTGCGTATGCTGCATCACAATATCATTTACAGTGTACCAAATGGACGTTAAAACAACATTTCTTTACGGACCTCTGAAGGAAGAAGTGTACGTAAACCAACCAGATGGATTTGTTGACCCATATCATCCTGACAAAGTTTACCGTCTCAAGAAAGCATTATATGGTCTCAAACAAGCACCAAGAGCGTGGTATGATGAACTCTCCAACTTCCTGGTATCCAAAGGATTCTCAAAAGGTTCTATTGATCCAACTCTGTTCATAACTAAACATGGGGAAGGGCATACTTGCTTGTGCAAATTTACGTTGATGACATTATTTTTGGTTCTACGAACCCAAAACTTTCAAAACGATTTGAAAAACTAATGCACAGCAAGTTTGATATGTCTATGATGGGGGAGCTAAAATTCTTTTTAGGAATTCAGATCCACCAATCCCCTCGTGGTATCTTTATAAACCAAGCTAAGTATGCTCAAGAGATACTTAAAAAGCATGGTATGACCTCATGTGATAGCATTGGTACACCAATGGCTACAAAACACCTTGATGCTGACTTAAGTGGTACTCCGGTCGACCAAACGAAATATCGTAGTATGGTCGGAGCACTCATGTACCTAACAGCAAGTAGACCAGATATTGTACATGCAACATGTTATTGTGCTCGCTATCAAGCGAAACCGACTGAGAAACATCTCACCGCGGTTAAGCGGATCTTTCGGTACCTTAAAGACTCCATTAACATGGGTCTCTGGTATCCAAAGGACACCGGTTTCGAACTAACTGCTTTTTCAGATTCGGATCACGCGGGTTGTCTCGATTCACGTAAGAGTACATCTGGTGGCATACAATTTCTAGGTGGTGATAAGTTAGTCAGCTGGTCATCCAAAAAGCAGGACTGCACCTCAATGTCTTCAGCAGAAGCCGAGTATGTGTCTTTATCTGCGTGCTGCGCACAAGTTCTATGGTTGAGAACTCAGCTCACAGATTATGGCTTCCACTTTGATAAAATACCTATGTATTGTGACTCAAAGGCAACCATAGCCATCTCGTGCAATCCAGTCCAACATTCCCGTACCAAGCAAATCGATGTCAGATATCACTTCATAAAGGAATAGGTTGAAAAGGATATTGTTGAATTAATCTTTGTCAGAACTGAATACCAGTTAGCTGAGTTGTTTACTAAAGCTTTATCGGAAGATAGGTTTAAGTATCTTGTCAGACGACTCGGTATGAGATGTTTGACTCCAGATGAACTGGAGGTTCTGGCAATTGAATCTGCTTGATCAATCAAACATCAATTTGTAAATATTTTTATTCTCTTTTTATTTTTGATTTATAAAAAATTTTGAAAAAGAAAATACAAAAATATAAAACCAACAAAAAGAAAATAGAAAAATATAAAACCTAGAAAAACAAAATATAAAATCAGAAAAATTTCAAAAATACCAAAAAGAATCTTCTCGACATGTCTCTTGGAATCGATAACATTTACGTACCTAGAAATGTTGATTAACATCGACACGGGCGTGTAAATGAAGTTCGAGCAAGAGTTTCAAATGCTTTCAAAACATGTCATTTCTAAATTTTCTTAATGACTTATGTACATTTCAGTGCATAACTCGGTCCCGAATGTAATAGGGAAGTGTACGCTTCAGTGCGCTTACTCTAAAAATAGAAGAGAAGTCTTCTATCATGTGTTTTTAAAATCGTTGAACATAATTTTTCAAAAAGAACTTTCAATGTCAAAATTGTCTATAATATAATTTGTGGTATTTTTCCATAAAAGTGGTATTTGTTAAAATTGTGTGTTCAACACTCCCTTCCTCGAATAATTTTCAAAGAATTGTAGTACAAAGAATGTCATTTTATGTGAATCAATTTCTAAGGGGGAGCTTTTTAAAACCAAAGCCTTTTAATGTGTTGGGTACATCTCATAAATGTCAATTTTATGTATCCAAACACATTTTGTGAAATTAAAATGTGGAAACTTATAATGTCAATTATTAATATACATTGTTCACTAAGGCATCTCACTCAGTCTTCAACATTTGGTGTCATATCAATCTTTCATTCCAATGTTAATTTTTAATAAATATTGGTATCCCACATATACTGTTGAAGGGGAGCAATCTGAAAAATGAATTCATGCAATATCGTGGTATAATTTTTCTCCCCATGGAATTTTTCATGTCAAATTTTAATCAATTGGTATTTCAAATACTAAGTGTTTTATTATTTAAAATAAGGGGAGAAAATGTGATTAAAATATGTTATAGACAAATGTGATCTTTAAGACTCTAAGTGCAACTCTTTCCTCCATGTGCTAAATAATTTTGAATCTCGGAGCACATGTGTAGGGGGAGTATTTGAAAATAACAATGTCAGAAAATGGTTTTATGGTTCGATCTCTATACCCAACAACCTATTAATTTCATGACGATTCTGAAGTCCATACGGTGAAAATGTGTAGGTAAACGTCACTACGAACAACCAGAACTATACACAACTAGATGGAACTACCCAAGGGACACACATAAGTTAGAAAATAGCAGTCCTTAAGGTATGAATAGAGAAGAATGAGTAATAAAGAAAAATGCCGACTAAGAAAGAGCTAAACACTGGAACAATCACAACAAGGTGTTAGTAATGACGTCTTGGTAAGCATTGAAGGGGTTGAAGAATTAAAAAGAAATGTATGGATAAAGGGTGAAAACAAAGCAGCCCTCCACACAACTTAGGCAGAAACCGGGTCAATACATAATCTATCAAAATCACAATGATGATTGTTGATATTGAAGAAAGTCGTCATGGACCCAGTGATGCAATGCACAACCCTTCCCAGCCATTCGAGTTTCTCTCAAAAGAAACTTGTCTCATTTTTCACAGAGATACACACGTTATCTATTGACATCTCACTCTGAGATTGTTGATATTGAATAGGTGGCAGTCTGCTCCAGCCTCCGATTACTAAAACCAAAGTGCACAAATCGAGTCTAGAGCCAAAAGAGATCAAATTATAAATCTCATTAGGACACAATGTCAAAATACACTTGTTTGGAACCCATAAACTTCACAAGTTTTAACAAAGGAGTCCTACGCATTAACCTTGAGATCTGCCAAGACATCCGATGATACTTAAGTATACACAGTGAAATGGAAATCCTGCTTGAGCCAACAACAAACAAGCTTCTTGTAGGTGACGTTGTCAAGATTCTATAATGAATCAAGCTTGTGTAATTGATATCAAGTTGGTCCAGTAAATAATTGATGATTAAATCGATAAAAAGAAGTAACATCTGATTCACTCTGACAGTGATGTCTGCTTTGAGACTTTCCGGGTAATGAGAACTAGCAAGCATGGTAATCATGATACATTCCTGTTAGAAAGATCACGCATATGAGCTGGAAACCCTGTTCAAGGAGATTCTTTAATCTACCAGAACACATGTATAAGTAAATAAATCTTAGAAAACGGAAACCTGAAGTTAATGCAACCGAACTCAAGAAAATGACAAAGCCATAGCATCTTTATTGCTAACTGTTTTATTTAGGTTTAGACGACGGTGTTGCAGCCTCATTCCAGCAAGTCTAGATTCAAAACCACATGCTCAGTTAACTCAATAGCTTACAAGTCAATCATTCAACGTCAAGATAGTTGATTCTAAACTTCCCAACCATCAAAGAGCCTCAAAGTCAAATAAAAGTCTATTTAGGGAAGATTCTTAGACTAATAATCACATATGTCAAACAAGAATGTAACAAGTATGAGCATGTTGGTCAAGAGCACAAGATGATCAAGAATGTCAAATCAAGATATATCAAGTCAAGGAGATGATGCAAGATAACGATCTTAAGAACTCAAAGTCAAAAGATAAAGGTTCAAGATTAAGATCACAAAGCATGAATGAATAAAAGCCATACAAAACAAGAACAAGACCAAAACAGCAAACATACAAAACGACAAAAGTCATATCTATCAAATGACAGGGGAGACATATGATAAAACAAAGCACACCCTAACAAGAATGTCATCGGTAGTACGGAGGAGTTTGAAGAAAGAGACCTCAACATTGGGGGAGATTGTTAGCCTTAATTATATTAAGTCAAACAAGAATGTTATCGGTCTTATAAAGTCAAACTAGGTCTTGTATTGTAATAGGCTAGTCGGGTTCAACGGGCTTGGATTGTAATCTAATATTGTCCGTGTTTCAGGCTTAAAGCCCAAGTTTAGCCAAGCCCGGGCCGCAAGTACAAAGCATTCCCTACTAGAAGTCTTGAGGATATAAAAGAAACCCTCTCTTCACATGGAGAAGAGGTGTTAGTTGCATTTTAACACATATTGTAACTCACCTTTCTCTCTCTAATCTAACTTTCCTAGTTTTCTTTTCTTCCTTTTCTTACTTCATTATAACCGCTCAACTTAGAGCATATTTAGGCTTATTCGAGTTTGCTTGTTGTTGTGAAGGATTTTATAAGACTAACACGGCTGGGGCTTGGTAACCGATCTAGGGGTGGATCGGTAGGTGATGGTGACCGAAATTGGTGATGGTGGTTCAGTTGGAGCTTGATGACCTTAAAGGAGGTTCGGTTGGAGCTTAACAACCAAAAGAGAGGTTCGGTTGGAAGCTAATGACCAAAAAGTAGTTCGTGTGAACCTATACCGATCCTTATATGTTCGTTGAGGTGTATTCTGTGATGATCCTAGAGTTGATTCTGGTGATGTTTCTTAGCTTGAAGATTGTATCCTTTCTAAGAAAACCACAAAATTTGAAACATTTGCAAAATGTATAAACTTTTAGCAGAAAACCAATAAAGACTTCAAATTTAACGATGTAGAATCACGTTTTGAGTGACTTATAGCAAAGTAGTTGCAAGGTCAAGACTTTTATCTTCAAAAATCTCTACAAATTACAAACTTTCCTTTCAAATTTTAAAGCTTGTCATTGAAGAAACTTGTCTTTTTAGTCATCCATAAAAGTCATCATATTCTTGCAAGTACTCAAAGATTCATCAAAAAATAATAACTTTGTTACAGAAAAAGCACTTCAACCATCTCATGTGATTGATACCAATTGGATACAAGATCAATATCATACAAAGTAACACACTATATACAGATGAGAGAGACGCCTCTGGAGAGAGAAAAGTGAGGCATGTGGGAAAAAGATGAGAAGGGATAAAGAAGAAAGAAATTAGAAAAGAGAGAAATCACCAACCCTTAACCCTTCTTTAGCCCTCCTTTTATAGGAAGGAAGGAGGGACTAGGAAGCAATTAAGGGTTATTACATATTACATACTAGTCCTTTCTAATTTACCAAGTTTAATCCCTACAGCAATAAAAACTAGATAAAATTGCCTGTAATCAACACGTTCTATTTCTAACAATACTGCTTGCACGATGTTCCTGTATCTACTAGAAGTCAGTTACATAGGTGACCTAATATACATGATATTTTAATTGTCAACAGTGTGTACCACTAAGTCTGCAACCCAGTTAGTTAGTAGCCAATGTGTGTACCAAGGCTTTCATATCTTTCCAAACCAAAGCTTTATGAGTATTTATAAAGCGATACTTGGCTTTGTTATATAAAGATACCTCGTGGGATTTGATCTAAAGTCAAACAGAATTCTTTTCCCCATTAAGGACATCTCAAATCTATTATGCATTAGTTTTTCAAACTTTTTAGAATATTTTAGGTTTGTAGACCCGCAAATTATGTCATCTATATAAATTTACACAAGTAGAATGTCCTTCCCGTATCTTATCGTGAATAAAGTGGGTTCAATAGTACCTTTAGTAAAGCCTTTGGACATTAGGAAATTTAAGAGTTCATCATACCAGGTCTCATGTAGCTGCTTCAATCCATATAGAGCTTTCCTATAGACGGTAGACTATTAGGATGATCAGAGCAATGACCCATCTGGCTGATCACCATAACCTCCTCCTTCGTTGACGCATTAAGAAAAGCTATTTCACGTCCATACTGGTAGAAACTGGAAAAGATTTGTATGCAGCGTAGGAAACAAAAATCCAAACTGCTTCCAAGCAAGCGACTGGTGTAAAAGATTCCTTGAAATCAATACCATCTTCCTGAGCATATTTTAGCTACAAGTCGTGCCTTATTGCGAATTACAATGTGATCTTCATCCTTTTTGTTCTTCCATAACCACTTTAGCTTGATGACTGTCTTGCCAAATGGTTTGTCGACGAGTTCCCAGACTTGTAGTCTATCAAACTGATGAAGCTCATCCTGCATTGCCTCGATCCATGCGGAATCAGCCATTTTCTCCTTAATGTTTTTTGGTTCAGTAGTACTCACGATGAGCGCGAACATACACATTTCAGGATCTGTTACAAGTTGTCGTCTGGTCTGCACTGGCTTGGATAGATTTCCATGAACTTTTTCTAATGGATGATTCTCGGTCTATCGGTATTCAGAATTGTGTGGTTGATAGAATGTATGCATATTTAAATTATCAATATTGCGTGAGGAAGACTCAGCAACTTCTTGTACTGGTGTACTGAAAGGATTGAAAAATTCATATGGTTGAAACTGTGCATCTGTTGCTTCATCGGTGTTGTTTTCCTCAGCATTGATATTTGTTGTTAGAGTTTTTGGTTCTGTTGTAGGTTGAACATTCGATGTAGGTTGTGTGACTTGTTGTTTAGAATTATCAGTGAGAGAGGAAGACTTTGTCACACTTTGTAGTGATGGAGCTGATGTATCTGCTGGAGGAGAAACATTTAGAATCAGCGTTGAACTTAAAGGTTCATTATCGTTGTCTTGAATTTTAAGTATTGAACTGTTATGATCAAAAGTCATTTGTAGTTGGGGTGCGGGGCCAGAGTTGTCATAATCTGATGCCTTTTGTCATTCGGGTGCAAGGCCTGAACTGTTGTGGTCAGACATCATTGTTCTTGTTCATCATATTAGAATTCCTTGAACCCCTAGTTTCTGAGATATCAGTGTTTTCAACAACTAAACTATAAGTCCTTCCTTTTTAGGATTAAAAGATATACCCGCACTTAAGTTAAGAGTACCTACACTGACATCAAGAGTTTGTTTGGATTCATATTGGTTAGTGATATATTCATTTGAGCCATTTGGGGGTTCACTGTCAACCTCGGTTGTGCTAGAGGTGAATATCTTTCTAGTTCGAACCCACCTAAGACCAACAGTCTTGAAAATTCTACCTGTCAATTTCCACCTAAGACAAGATCTAGGACTTATTGTTTTCTCATGCACAGTGGAAGTCTTTTTGTTTGAAAACTTATGTCCAGTATGGATTTGTCTTTCTGGTTTCTTGGCAATACTTATTTGCTCTATGGGTTTGTATCTTGTTGTTGTCTTATGGGATGGAAACTTAGCACGTGAGTTGACCTTATTTAGGAATTTTGTTACACAAGAATCATGATTTGCATTAAAGACACATTTTTGACATGTCGAGCAAACAAAGTGTTTAAAGTCATAAAAATTTCTAGGATTCCTAGAGTGTTCTATTATGGGCACAGGCTTTGTCGTTACGCAACTACTCTTAGATGCATGCAAATTCCTAGACTTTTGATTATCAATCCTAGGTTTTGGTTTGCAATCATTAGCTATGATTTATGATCTAGAATGCATCACACTAGGTCTTGAATTCCTACCACTTTCTTATGTCTTTTTCCTAGCTTCCTCTAGATAGTGATTATGAACCATGTCATGTAAACTAAATCTTGACATGTTCTTTAAACTATTTATAGATTCGCTAGATGCAATCATGTGATGAGGTTTTGCAAACGCATATTCTCCTTCCTTAGGAAAATAATGTGTAGTGACTAGTTTTGACAAATTGTTATTCGCATCAACGTGGGAGGCACACTATGGTTTTGAAATTATAGGTTGTTCAGACTTAAACGCAGTCGGTTGTCTAACAACTGGCTGGTTTCTGTGTGGATGTAAAACCGGTATCCCTAAGATTGATGGTTTTGCCAACTTAGTATTCATACTATTTCCTGTTAATTTTCTTAACTCATTTTTTAATGCTACAATTGTAAAAACCTTTTCCTCAGTTTGAGCTTTTAAATCAGCATTTTCAATAGACTTTTTGTTCAGTTGTTCAATTAGAGAGTCATTCTGGTCTTTGGTCTAAACTCCTGTCTTTTTTATAGAATCTTAAAGATCTTTGTAAGTCTTTTTCAAATGCTGTTTTTCCTTATTTAACTGCTCATTTTCTGCAAGTAATTTAGCCACACTATGTTCTAATTCAATGTTTATTGTTTCAGTTTCATCTATGTCCTTTTTAACTTTGGCTTCATTACTTTTTTCTTTCAAAAATTGACCATGTTGCCCATATTTTAAAGTTTGATTTTGATATTTAAGTTCAAGAGCAATACAATATGCTTCCATTTAAAAAAAATATTCTTGAAATTGGGCAACGGTCTTTTTGAAACAAATATTTTTGGACTTTAGAGATTGATTTGAGAGTTTAGTTATCTGGTTATTTATTAATTGAGTAGGCAAGGGACGTGTTTCATGACATTGTTCAGCATTCTGGTCAACCTCTTCTTCATTATTGAATTTAGGTTGCTTAGTATGCTGTTGTCCTGTAGCAGACACATTATCATCAGTAGTCAATTGTACCTCAGTTATTGGCTCTTCATCATCTATAAGTCTAATATCTGCATCATCAGCATCTATATCATTCCCTGACTTGATGTTTGTATCCTGCTTTTATGATTCTGTCCTACTGCTTTATGTGTCAACCAAACTAGCATCTAATGATTTACTCATATCAACCTTTCCCTCTTTTGTCTGCATTTGTCTTTCATTCACATGTTGTCATACTCTCTTTTATGTAGTGCTCTTTCATCAATTGACTTCCTAACATATTCTATGTGTTGGATTAGCGTATCACAAAATTGTTGAACCTTGATTTGAGTGTATGCTAGAAAGTACTTGCGTGTTATTAAACCATCTTCATCATCCAAAGAAAACTGTGACTTGATGAACTTCTAAAACTGTGTCTCGAGAACTCTATCAGCAGCCATGGATCTAATTTCTTGAAATTCTTCTTTGTCAAGTTGTTTTTCTAGTTCATCCAAGTTTAGGAACATTGTGCCTGTGAAAGTCTGAACATCTTGATCAAAGAGTGTCGCAAATGCCCGTTTGAATCCCTCCTCGTTTTGAGTTCTTTTTAAGTTGTTGTTTGAAAGAAGCTTGAGGTGTGAATTAAGTAGTCGAAAAGATACCATGCAACTCTTTTTTGCTTTGTCTTGAATTTGTTGCATATGTTGTTCTTCCAAATTCGAACACGAAGATAAAGTATCTTTCGTTTTCATTTAACCGTGATGTGAAGCGAAAATGATTTGTAGGATCTTAAGTAGGTAAAGTGATTGTTGTTGTAAAATCGGTGTTGTTATGAGAGTACTTTGTTTGTTTAATCCATGCCCGGGGGAAGTTAATCACCCATTGTTAGGAACAGCCGTCTTTTTGGCAACATGCTTTCCTTATTTTGAAGAACGGGTTGCAGTCTGAAATAACTACAAACCATATAGACATGTTTTGAAAAACATTTGAAACTTCTGTTCGAACTTTATTTACAGCACCGTGTCATTATTGAATGACATTTCTAAAGCCGTAAATATTATCGATGCCAGAAGACATGTCATGAAAAACAAATTTTTGGTATTTTCTAATTTTATATTTTTGTATTTTGTTTTTAGATTTAAACTATTTTAATGTGTCACGGTATATAAGTAACTTTTCCTCTTTGGAAAAGTAAGTTGTTAAAAAATATATCTTTTTCCTTTTCCTAAACTCTCTCATCTCTCTCTCTTCTTTCTCTCTCTACAAAACAACTCACTCTGTTTCTCTTTTCTAGTTCTAATTCGTATATGTTATATGTTATGAAGTGTTAATCGGGATCCTATATTGTTCTCTAATAAAATGATGTCAGATGTTGATATGTTTAGACCTAGAGTGCTGGACATTGTTGCAGTAGAGGGCTATGGGACTTTTGATGTCATAATACAGAGGGACACGATTGTATGCAAAGCCATAATCAGATAACTGAGACCTCATCCATATAATTTGGGCACAACCTCCAGACATAGCAATGTTTTCAGCCTCTGTTGAAGAGATGGACGTGCAAGTTTGCTTCTTTGATAACCAGCTTACTAACTTATCACCAAGGAACTGAGCACTTCCAGATGTGCTTCTTCGAGTGTCTTAACAACCTGCATGATCTGCATCTGCGTATGCTGTTTGTGCCATGGTGGTGTCTTTCGGATACCAAAGACCCATGTTAATGGTTCCTTGGAGATACCGAAAGACTCGTTTAACTGCTTCCAGGTGCTTTTTAGTGGGCTTAGATTGATATCTAGCGCACTTGCACACAGCAAAAACTAGGTCATGTCTACTGGCTGTGAGATACATCAGGCATCCAACCATACTTCGACATCGAGTCTGATCAACAGGGATTCCTGAGAGGTCCTCATTCAGTTTTGTCCGCTCCACCATGGGAGTGTCTACAGGGTTACTTTTATGAAGATCAAATTTCTTTAAAATCTCATTAGCATATTTAGATTGATGAATGAAAATGCCTCTGGGATTCTGAGAAATTATTAGACCTAAGAAAAAGGACATTTGACCCATCATCGACATTTGAAATTTAGAGCTCATTTCATTAGAAAAACGATCATAATCTCTATGATCAGTCGAGGCAAATATAATATCATCAACATATATTTGAACATGAAGAGTGTGTTTGCCTATTTTTCGAAAGAATAAGGTTAGATCAACTACACCCTTAGAGAATCCTTGAGCCAGTAGAAACTTCGACAGAGTGTCATACCACGCTCGTGGTGCATGCTTCAAGCCATAAAGTGCTTTCTTCAGACGATAGACGTGATTCAGACTATCTGGG
>BQNB010001423.1:99856-138359 GCA_026074375.1 Tanacetum coccineum | reverse complement strand
GTTGTTGTAGCTATAAGAAAGAATGAGTCATCCAAGACCTAAAAAGTGACAATGTGTAATGCTCTATATTGAGAGTGTTCAAAGAATGCACCTTTGCATGTCTTTTATGAAAGAAATCCAATTAAGGTTATTTACCTCAATAGATCTTGTGTTTGTTTCTTTGTAGAAATAATGATGATTTACTAAAGTTTAGTTACATCTATGTTAGACTTTTAAGCAAGAGATTTACAAGAATAGGATGTTTAAATCTAATGCCATAGGGCGGATCTATCTAAACTGAAGATGAATTTAGGACGAAGGATCCATCGATCTGTGGAAGTGCCAAATTTAGGCAAGGATCAATTTATTTATTTATTTTTATTATTATTATTTGGGAGATGGTGTTGAAATTTGGTTATTAGGAGAAGCTTATATAAGTTATAAGGGTTCTTGGTTTGAGTTTTCAGAAATGACATCCAAGACTTGCTTATCAAGTTGGAGTACTTATGAGTTTCCCGATGGAAATTCATAAGTCGTCAATCCTACTTAGAGTGTGTTAAGTTTAGCATGTATAATTTGACCATAGCTAATAACACAACATTTGAACACTTTAGACTCAATGAAACATCTTCATTGCAAGTGCGAATTGCATTCGATGACTAATCTTGTTGTCTTGCAATCGACTTTGTGATTTCATGTAACACCCCCATTTTGATAAATATATCAGTGGAAGCTAATCTGGGGTATTACTTCATAGTACAACAGTCATAATCATAGAAAACGACTCATAAAGAGACGTTTTGGAAAAAGTTGTTATCATTCATTTATTTATCAGAGTTTTTACAAAAGAGAGGTCCCAAAATCTACAAGAAACATAAAGTTGAATGATAACAGTTTAGTCATCTTCAGTCCATGCCACTCCGTGCCATAGTTTGCTCAATTACCTGAGATAAACATGCTAAAAAGGTTAACACAAAGGTTGAGTGAAATTCATAGGTTTATGATAAATAGTGTGAATATAAGTCATCATAGATAGTGGGTTACGTTGTTATACACAAAAAAATAGTGATAATTGCAATGAGTACAATTATTATAGAAAACAGTATTAATAGTGTATTATTGCGTCTAAGCTCATGGCACTCAAACTGACTAGTGTATACTTGAGTATATATATACCCTAATTGGATGTGATATATATATATATATATATATTTTTTATATATATATTTATATATATATATATATATATATATAATAAGATAATAGGCACCTGTGTAAGTAATTGACCATTAGACTATGATATTAAAATTATAGTGAGTTTGGTTACCTATCAGGCTAAACACAAACGGATTCGTCAATCATGTTAAGATATATCCACAATATTTGCATTCTCTAGTAAGTGATTAATGGTCCATGATAATGGGGGTCTTTTGGCATAAAGCGGCTTAGATCACAAGCAATAATATATCAGGATAGCGTTACAGTTTGGTAAGAACTTGTATTCTTAGTTTGTTTGCATGTATTCCCCTAAGGGTTTATGAAAACATTTAAGAGATTTTAAAGTGAGGCTATGAACTCACCTTGACAGTACAGGGAAATCTGATTTATGACAAAAGTACGGGAAAGTTTTCGTATGGTAGTACGATGTTATCTATCCGGCATGAAAGTTCAGTATATCAGTTTTTGAAAAGTAAAACGGCTTCAACACGCAACCTGAGGTAATAGGTTAAGTCTTAGTTTGATTGTACTCTAGAACTTTAGAAAGTTTTGATTGATTAATTATGGAAGTATTGCATCACTGTTCGGGCAATCATATATCCAGGTGGGGGCCCACGGCATGTATTTGCTTGAGGAGTCAGGGACAATTTAAATTGCTAAACCCAGGCAAAACCTCGTCAGAACAAATACCTAAATGGAACCCCTCACATGAATTTCCCTAGTAACGTATTCTACACTACTCCTCATCTATCTCTCCAATGTGTGTGAAGGTGAGGGCTATTTATAGCCAGTTGGTGAAGCTTCCCGACCTTGCCTTCTTGCCCACGCTCCTCTTAATCATGCCCGTTGGATTCTTCAATCATTGGGGAATAATTCATAGCCGTTAGATCACATATGTGCACACACGGATTGCCAGCGTGGCAATCCGTGATGTGACATATGTGTTACTTCTGTGAGTAGCTCGCATTCTAAATTCCTCTTCCCTTTGTGCTTTTTAGCCATCCAACGTGTCATTCCTTTCTTGGGATTGACCAATGAGGAGGCTTGATGATGTAATGACCCTGTACACATGTTCCTTGACCATTGAATTGTCCAAATTATCCTTTAATTATAAAAAGCCCTTTGATATGAGGCAAGGGTGATTTAGGGAAGATGATGAATAGTAAAATGGATCTTGGCGCCAATTTTTGTTTTTAACTGAATACGGGTTAAAATAGATTTAAACTTTGGGCGAATGGCATTTCTAGTCCTTGTCTTTATTTCCTCCCTTTCTAGTTATAATTAGGTTTTAGAAATTGCAAAACTAGCCCTTGTGGTTTATGAAAAAGGAAATGGGCTAGGGTTTTGGGCTTAAGGATCCGGGTAAGGCCCATTTGGGTTTAGGGACCATTTATGAATTTTTCTGAAAGTTGAGGGGCTTAAGTGGAATATTTTGGGCCTTGTTGACTTTTGTTGACCATGATTTGACCACTTTGACTGAGGGTTTGACTTTTCCTGGCTTTGCTTCCGGCTTTTGTTTACTCTTTCGTTCTCGTGTTCGTGCTTGCCCGTTTTTGACTGTTTTCTTGTAATTTTTGATATATCCGTACCTGCATACACAAAACACAAATACAAGCATATTTTTGCCATTTTTGGTCTGTTTTGGGTTTATTTGGGTTATTTTAGGTATAAACGGATATGTGTATTCTACACTTATCATTTCTGCTCTTGGGACTTCACTTGCTTCTCTTGATTATCTTAGAACTCCATTGATGGAAAGATAGAAAGATTTGAGGTGTGAGTTTGAATGAAAAGGGTGCGTCCCCTTTTATAGGTGCGAAACACCTTAGAGGCTAAGTTTGGGGTGTTGTGGTGGCTAATTCTTGGAGGGGATGAGTAAGAGTGGCTATCAGGGTAACAAGGAAGGGCTATGGATGAGTATTGATAGCTAGAAAACTAGCTATGAAAGGTGGTGATGGTTTGTGTGGCCGCGGCTTAGGACAAACAACAAGGAGGTGACACATCAACTTGGGGAGAAAGTGTTGAGTTGAGGTGCTTGTAAGAAGCTTGTGGGCTGAAGTAGGTGAGTCATGGTGATGCTTGGTTGGTTTTCAAATGGGTCAAAAAGGAGGGAAAATGGGTATCGGGTAGGATTAGGGCTCGAATAGGGTTTTTAGGGTTTTTCTTTGAGCTAGGGTTAGGTTTTAAGGTGGATTAAGGTTTAGGATTAGTGTTAGGATTATAGTTTATTGTTTAGGATTAGTGGTTTTAGTTTAAAATGGGTAAAAAGGAAAGAAATGAGTCGCGGGTTCAAGCTTGTAACGGGTTAGGGTTTTGAGCTTTTATTTTGTGTAAAATGGAGTAATAAAGATAGATTATGGAATGTAATGTTGTATATTATGAGTTTACAACTTAATTTTATTAGTGGTTAATAATGGGTAAAAACAAAGAAATGGGTCGTGGTTTAGAAACTAGCTCGGTTTAGGGTTTCTTGGTTTAAATTCGTGTAAATTCATGAAATGAGAAAGTAAATAGAATGTAAATGTAGTGCATTGCTTTCTTGTAAATCGTACTTAATAGTTTGTAAAAGATTCCTTAGGAAAACGGAGGTAAAACGACTATTTTGAATACCGTGCATTAATGACTTGTACATTATGCATTAAAAGGCTTGTACCTTATTTTGGAGGGAATATGTATTCAAATGAGATGCTATGATACTTGTATATGTGCCTTAGTTGCTTATACATTCACTTTAGTTGTCTACATTACATAAAACTAGGGTTTAGGTATAATCGTTAACGGTTTATGATTATTTGATAATAATGTTGTGAAAACTTTGTTAAATGAATATCGTACATGTTATAAATGATATTAGAGTGTAGACTTTACATGTTATGATGTTTGCTTGACATATTCATAGATATAATAGTCATAGGTAGGTTGTGTGAGCTTGTTAACTTTAGAGATGCAAGTTACGTTGCATAAAGCGAAAAATTTCCTTGTAAAAAGGTGGTATATATTGCATCTAAATTAATAGATGGATAATTACATTGATGAAATCTACGGGTTGTTATATTTCATGTAATAACCGAGGATGGTTAAACATGTAGACACGGAAAAATATCTATGATCATTTGATTGATATTTCCGTGATCTAGATAAATCCTAGTCTCGATTTCATGTTCATATTCTAATTTTGAAATTAGATTGAATGATGAGATTGATTATCGTTTGAATAATAATCATCTTCATATTCGAAATCCTTTTACGATCAATTATTGAAAGAAAGCAAGATAATGGTTTGTGGAATATGTTCAATTCTTCCTAGTCCTAACCTTAGATGGTTAAATGGTTCTCATGTGGCGAAGAAGAAATATTATGCTTATTTGGTAAAGTAAGAGAAATTTTTGATAAGAAGATAGTTTAAGTTTTGAGTTGTGCTTTTGAATTGTTTGAGCAAAGTTACATATGTTGTGCATTTGCTCATGTTTGGATTTTCGAAGATGATGACTTTACCAATTGCATTGCAAGGTAAATTACTTCAATATTTTGGACAAAACATTCAAGTCGTCTGATATGTGTGAAAACAAATATCCGTTTTATATCAAAAATGACCCATAAAAGACAAAATTGTGCTTAAATTGTTGTTATTTGCTTGTTTTTGTCTTGAGATTGTGTAGGTTCGGATAATGCATAAAATATCATAAGTAATAACGGTCAAAAAACGAAACAAACAGGAACGGAAAGGGAAAAGAGTGTACAAGAGCCGGGGATTTGATAGCAAGAATGCTTCCAAGGTAACATGGTCCAACTACAAGAAGAAAAAAACCTCAAATTACCCTAATCGCTGCCCCACTCAATAAACCGATTGACAAAAATGGTCCCTAAAACTAAACACCGTGATCTTTTTTATAAAAAGATAACGGTCAATTATCCTTCTTATAAAACCACAAATTCCAAAACTGTTAACTTTGCCCGAGCCCAAAACACACCCATGGCCCAATCCCTTTTGTATAAGCCCAAAGTCAAACAAGTAAAACCCGGGTCAAAGAAAAATCAAACGCACCCTTTTATAATTTTAACGCGCGAAATGTTGTTGTTACTGTTCACCATCTTCCTCATTTAACCCCGAGTCAAAATCAAAGGGCAAATGTAAATTGAGGACGTGGCTTAGTAATTCAAGCGCCAATATCTCAAGCTGGCATTTTATAGTTATACGTCATATAAGGCTCTCATTGGCTAAAACCCAAAGGTCTGACACGCAAGATATGGAAAGAAGCACACGAGGACATGGAATTTTGCACTAAAATGAGTAACAAAAGAAGCACACAAGGTCTGACACACGGAATGCCATGTTGGCAATCCGTGTGATCAAATCTAATCCAACGGACAAGAGTTGAAATCCAATGATTAGAGGTGAAGGAAGGGCCAGGATTAAGGGGAGCGTATAACAAACTGAAGCCTGATGACATCATTGGGCAGCTATAATAAAAGCTCAATCCTCACACACATCATCTCCCTTTTCCTGTATTTTTTTAGTTAGTAGCTTATGTATATCCTTTTCGTTTAAAATGAAATTTTCATTTTTAAGCTCGTGTTTTAATCTCATTTTCAAGTATTGTAATCAATTTGTCAAATCAATGAAATCTAAGTTTATTAAATAAAATCGGTTTTTGCTTATTGAGTTCTTAAAATTCCAAATGCTTTCTACTGTTTTATAAGCTCTTGATACTTTCTCACTAAGTATTAAATTACTAATTAAGTTAGCTGTTTTACTCAACTATGCTCTTAAAAGCTTGTTGAGCTTTATCTTTACTCTAATCCACTCCAAAATTTCAAAGCTTAAAAATGGGTGATGGACCAAACTGGACTGGGTCATAGACCCTCCTTGGCTTATTCTAAATAACGCCAGAGCTTGTAGACATAAGCTCTATTTGAGCATTAGTCCATGTTTAGCTGAGATTTAGGTTCTATATCTATTTACACTTTTTTGTCTTTAATAATTAGTTTATATTTGCGTTATTAGTTTAATTATGTTTATAGTTTGCTTATTTATGTCCTAGCTTGTTTATTAATGCTTATTGTAGAAATTTTGAGCTTATTAAGTTTGATTTGTAGTCTTCAATCTTTGTTTCATAATCTGTTATAAATTAGTAAAAAAACCAAAAAATATAGTTTAGCTATTTAGCTTATTAAACTGCTTATTGATGCTTATATCTTGCTTTATTAGTCAACATTGTTAACTTTGATTATCTGGTATTAAGGAATTACACTCTTTAGTTTAAATACTATAAACTTAAATGGATTGTAGAAAATTAAGGGAGTGTTTGATCAACAGTTCTAACTCAAGTTAGACACTGTTTGATGGCTTTTGTTTTGTGGATTTTTTTTTTAACTATCTTCATATAAGTTTGTTTGGTTAGGTCTAATAAGCTAGATTAGTGTTAATTAGTTTTTGATAGGTTAGGTGTTCACTAGTTCATAATCTGTTAAGTATTAATTAGCATAATCAGCTTAATTCAGTTCTAGGATTAGAATTTGCTTTAATTGCCTTTAGTTTCATGTCTTAAGAGAGTTAGGATTGTTTACTTTGGTCTGCACTTATAGGTTTTATCTTTTGGTCACTCTTTATGTCAACTGCATCAGTAAGAAAAACAGCAAAAGGCCTTTTTCATCATAAATTTTTAGGAGGTAAAAGTTGCTCTTAAATTTTTGACTTTTCCAGCATTCAAGTAGATTTTGGGTTCATAGTTAATCTGTTTCAGTTGCTTTTTGTAGTCTAAGCTCATTCTGATTATTTTTTTAGCTTTTAAAATAGCTTCTTGTCTTTTCAATTTCCAAAACCAAAAGTACTAAGTGTTCTTAGTATAAGTTGTTTTCATCAAGCTTTTTCAATAAGCAATTGAATTTCAAAATAGTTTATGAAAGATGTTTTAGAGAGCTTTTTTAGTTGTAGTTTAATCAGTGTAGCTTAAAAGTGCAATAGGATCCAATAGCTTATTGAAAATTAAGCTCAAAGGTCCTTGCAGGGCCTGTTTGGTTTCAAAGTTTTCATAAGAGCTTATTGTGATTCTCAGCTTATGGCTTATATCCTTGTGCTTATTTCTTTCATAACGTATAGCTTATTAGGGTAAACTTAAATAGTTAGTAGCCTTATTGATCATAGTTTTCTGCTTATTTTCCATTTTTTTAAGTTCTTAAATTTTTTTACAAACACACAAGAATATAGTTAAGTGTAATACTCTATAATGAGAGTGTTCAAAGAATGCACCTTTGCATTTCTTTTATGAAAGAAATCCAATTAAGGTTATTTACCTCAATAGATCTTGTGTTTGTTTCTTTGTAGAAATAATGATGATTAACTAAAGTTTAGTTACATCTATGTTAGACTTTTAAGCAAGAGATTGACATGAGGAAGATTTTTAAATCTAATGCCATAGGCGGATCTACCTAAACCGAAGATGAATTTAGGACGAATGATCCATCGATCCGTGGAGGTGCCAAATTTGGGCAAGGATCATTTTTCTATTATTTGAGAGATGGTGTTGATATTAGGTTATTAAGAGAAACTAATATAAGTTATAAGGGTTCTCGGTTTAAGTTTTTCATAAATGACATCCAAGTCTTGCTTATAAAGTTGGAGTACTTATGAGTTTCCCGATGGAAATTCATAAGTCATCAATCCTACTTAGAGTGTGCTAAGTTTAGCATGTATAATTTGACCATAGCTAATAACACACCATTTGAACATTTTAGACTCAATGAAACATCTTCATTGCAAGTGTGAATTGCAATTCGATGACTAATCTTGTTGTCTTGCGATCGACTTCGTGATTTCATGTAATAACCGAGGATGGTTAAACATGTAGACACGAAAAGATATCTATGGTCATTTGATTGATATTTCCATGATCTAGATAAATCCTAGTCTCGATTTCATGTTCATATTCTAATTTTGTAATTAGATTGAATGATGAGATTGATTATCGTTTGAATAATAATCATCTTTATATTTGAAATCCTCTTACGATCACTTATTGAAAGAAAGCAAGATAATGGTTTGTGGAATATGTTCAATTCTTCCTAGTCCTAACCTTAGATGGTTAAATGGTTCTCATGTGGTGAAGAGAAAATATTATGCTTATTTGGTAAAGTAAGAGAAAGTTTTAATGAGAGGATAATTTGAGTTTTGAGTTGTGCTTTTGAATTGTTTAAGCAAAGTTACATATGTTGTGCATTTGCTCATGTTTGGATTTTCGAAGATGACGACTTTACCAATTGCATTGCAAGGTAAATTACCTTTATCAATTGCCTTGCCAAGGTAACTTTACTTGAATATTTTGGACAAGACATTCAAGTCGTCAATCCTACCTTCATTGTGTATTTTATGCATATATTTGCCAAATATTTAGAACACAACTATTGGACAAGTAGACTCAATATGACGTCATCTACACAAGTGTGAGTTATGATCCGATGCATATTCTTATCGTCTTGGAAAGGGATGTCGTTATTTTCATATCAATCGAGTGTGTTTGAGTATGGTAGGTTAAGATAATTTCTTTGTTATATTTTTGATATAATCTTAAAGCTAGACAAATAAGAATCCGATTTCTTATCCATACTCGAAAAACTTGTCAATTAGATTTGATAATAATATCAATCATAGTTTGAATAATGAGTTGATATATATTCGAAATCTTTCTTGACCCTTAGAACCCCACGTTTAAAAGAAGATAAAATTAAAGATTTTAATTAGTGTCTTCCATAATCCTTACACTAGTTGTAAGTGTGAGGTTGATGAATAATGACAAGTTAATTTCTTACTTCAAGATTGTCATATATTTTGCTTGTGCGAAAAACTATTTGTTGTTATGCATAGTATGCATAGTTTTTGACATTTTATTAGTATATAAATGATTTTTCTAACCATTACAACACACATCTTTTGTAAAATAATATATGTTTATAAAAAGAATATAATTATGTGTGTGTGTTAGAACAATGCAAGCACAAGCAAAGTTTAACAAAAAAATACAATTTCTTTTACTTAAATACTAATATATTAATATGATATTTTCATTTGTTTAACCAACCCAAGGTCAAACAAAGCAAGACGATGAAAAGATTTAGACATCTTGTTGGAAGAGAGTTAATGTGTTGGAAATATTTTAGTGACGGATTTTAACATATGATCTTAGGACATTATTTTTCCACACACTTGACAAACTATTTAACTCTCGTTTCTAAATGGGTTACTACACTCAAAATAATCTACAAGATGTTTATGTAACAATTGTAAATATAGTGATCTATGCCTATATGCAATGCACAAATAATTTTTCAACTTAACGCAAGAAATCTAGCGTAATTCCTATTAGGCATAATATGGAAGACTAGTAACATACAAATAGCATACATGGCACATGTGTTTAGATATATAATTAGCTCAATTACAAATAGTAATGATTACTTATTAATGTTAGGAATAAATCTTCACAAGACTTAATACTATCAAGGTATAACTAACAGTACTAATGGAGTTAGTACTGCCAGTACATACTTAGTACTGCCAGTGTTAGTTAATTACAGCTAGGAAGAAAGAGTTAATATGCTGATGGATCAAAGGCTGCTGACTTGGATATAGTATGCATGGAGATTAGTATGGGTGATGTGGTAATGGTTCTAAAAGATTAGGTAGTTACTCTTGTAAAGGAATCTTGTGTTCTATAAAGGAGAGATCCTAGGTTTAGGATAGATATACACTTTATATACTTAGACGAATACTTTTAGAAATAGATTGTAATAGCATGCTGAGACTAGGTTGTACCCCTTGGTACTTCAAGAGTACTCGTATTTATTATTTCTAATTAATATTGAAGCAAGTTTGTTATTACTTCAATTGTTCATTGGTTGTTTGTCTATTATGTTCTATTGATAAACATTCTGAGTATCAAAGTGTAGATTCGCATACACTTTGGAATTTAACATACAAAGTTCTCAACTTTGTTATTTTTGATTCTTCCAAGGTAACCACCCTTTATACGTAAAGAATCGTCAGGCGTGGAGTTAAAACAAGGTGGTATCAGCGCCTGTGCTGTGAGAACTTTGATTTAGGAACAATGGGTGGAAATTCTCAGAAACAATGCTTTGGCAAAGCTTCCCATGCTCAAACTCGGGGAGTATGAGATGTGGGAAATCAGGATCAAGCAGTACTTTCAGATCCAGGATTATGCGTTATGAGAGGTAATTGAAAATGGAAATTTGTGGGTACCTATTCCTGTTACAGCACCAGAATTGGTTCCATCAAACAGCATGAAGTATGATTAGTCCCTACTACTGAAGAAAAGATTTGCAAAAAGAATGATGTAAAGGCCAGAAGTCTTCTGCTCATGGCACTACCCAATGAACATCAACTTACCTTTAACCAGTATGTTGATGCTCAATCAATGTTTGCTTCCATTAAAGCTAGATTTGGAGGGAATGAAGCAACTAAGAGGACTCAGAAGGCTCTACTGAAGCAACAGTATGAAAACTTCAATGCTTCAAGCTCAGAATCACTTGATTCTATCTTTAACAGGCTTCAAAAGCTTGTTAGTAGATTGCAATTATGGGTGTAGTTACTCCTCCAGAGATCTTAATGATTAAAATTTTTTTGAGGTGCTTACTTCTGTGTGGATACACTTGTGGTAGACTGGAGGAACAAAACCACAGACTTTGATATATAGGCTTGGCTGATTTGTTAACAAATTTTAAAAAATTGTTGAACAAAAGGTTAAGAGATCTACTGGTGCTATCAATGATGAAAAGAACTTGGCATTTCTAACCACTACAGGTGCAAGCAGTATTAATAATATTAATACTGTTAATCCTGAAGTTAGTACTGGTACCACCAAAGTTAATACTGCCAGTACTGAAACTAGTACTGCTAGTTTTAGTGATGCCACAGTTTATGCCTTTCTATCCACACAACCACAAGGGTCTCAACTAGTTCATGAAGATCTAGAGCAAACTTATGATGATTGATTAGGAATAAAGGGATCTCAAGTGGATATGGCAAATACTATGCATGGAGGGGCAAGAAAGTTCTATCCAGAGAACTGGAAAGGAAGTCATCTTGATGGAAGCAGTACTGCTGGTTATGATAAATCAAAGGTTGAATGTTTCAACTGCCATAAAATGGGACATTTTTTTTTTTGCCAAGGGAGGGGTGGGGGGGGGTGATTTGGTAGAGCACCAAGGAGTAAGACAAAAATATTGAATCAAGGGTAGCTTCATCAAAGGCGAAGGAGTAAGGATTGAAGATGCTTCTAAAAAGGAAATATGTGCTATAGATGGTGCTGGATTTGATTGGAGTGACATAGCAGAGGAAGAAATTCAAGTAAACATGGCTCTCATGGCATTCTCAGATTCTGAGGTAACAAATGATAAATCATGTTCTAAATCTTGTTTGCAAAATTATGAAGCTCTAAAGAAACAGTATGATGATTTACTTGTTAAGTTAGATGATACTGGTTTTAAAGCTTCTACATACCAAAGAGGTTTATCAATCTTAGAAGGCCAAATTCTTAAATATAAAGAATATGAAGTTCTTTTTTTTGAGGAAATTGCTTTACTTAAAAGAAGTGTAGGTCACAAAGAATATCTAATGGGATTACTTAGGACTGAACTTAAAAAGGTTAAGGAAGAAAAAGAGGGATTTGAATTTAAGATTGCAAAGTTTGAAAAATCATCAAAAGACTTAGATCAGTTGTTAGCAAGTCAGATAATTGTCAGAGCAAAACATGGGCTTTGGTACAATGTTGGTCCCTCTCTCATCCTTGTATTTAAATAGACCAACACCCTTAGATTTATCTTATTCAGGTCTACAAGAATTCAAACAACCTGAGGTAAATGAGTATGGTCCAAGGGATTCAAGTGTAATGCCTACCACTGGTTGTGATAAAGAGTCAGATAATTCTAAGGAGAATACCGATGACTCTTTAAAATAACAACAAAAGACTGATTCTAGCTCTGTTAAGTCTCCACTTAAGGTAGACAAAGATTGGAAAGAAAAGTTTTTCTGTCCTGCTAATCAAGTTAGGGAAGAAGAACCTAAGAAAGCTAGAGAGAATAATGATGCTCCAATTATTGAAGATTGGGTGTGAGATGATGAGGATGATATTGAGCCTATCCCTAAGGTTGAAAAGAAAACTGTTATACCTACTGCTACTAAGAAAGAGTTTGTTAAACCTGAAAAACCAGTTAGGAGGTCAGTTAGGTATACAGAAATGTACAGGTCACAAAGACCTAGAGGGAACCAAAGGAATTGGAATGGTCAAAAATCCAATCAATTAGGATGTAACTTTGTTTTTAATAACAAGGCATGTTTTATCTGTGGAAGTTTTGATCACTTTTAATATAGCTGTCCTAATGTACACAAACATATGGCTCCAAGATATAGGGGTTTGACCAATTGGACTTTCGTGATCTTTCTTTATACACGTTTGATTTCATCACGATAAACTCAATTTCTTTAAGTCGGTCAAACCATATCTCTACGTTTCTCTATTTAAATCTCAATTAACTTTCTCCAGCCCTCATATATTCATCCACGATCATATCCCACACGATTACTCACAGTTTTATTCATGGCAAATTTGGAATTTTATGACAAGCACAACATGGTCGTGTTTTTAGAGAAATCTACAGGAAGTGAAGGGTTTCATCAAGTCATCAATTTCCTAACTCTAAGTTACATTTGCTATGCACTCACAAAGAAGCCAGATGTTTGTGTCTCATTTATCAAACAATTTTGGAGGTCTGCTGAAGTTACTACTGCTGAAAATGGAGAAGTCAAGATTACTGCTACCATTGATGGTCACTCAATGACTATCACTGAAGCATCTTTACGAAGACATCTCAAGTTGGATGATCAGGATGGTCTTTCTTTTATACCCAACTTGGAGATTTTTGAGCAATTGACACTTATAGGATATCACACAGACTCAGATAAGTTAACTTTTCAAAAGGGTACTTTTTCACCTCAATGGAGGTTTCTTATCCACTTTATTATTCATTGCCTTAGCCCAAAGAAGACTGCTTGGGAGCAGTTTAGTAGTAACATTGCAACTGCTGTTATCTGTTTAGCTACTTAGTACCAATAGGAAATTTAACTTTTTAGGCTGATATTTGAGCATATGGTGTCCATATTTTAGAACCCCATAGTTTGTTTTTAATGTACCCTAGGTTCATTTAAATATGCTTAGATATGCAGAGGAAACAACTTCAACAACACTCAAGAACATATCTTGTACCCTCTCTTAGCATCAAAGTCTTTAACAATATGAAGAGGCCTATAAAGGGATATTCAAGCCAGGAAGTTGATTTATTTCCTACTATGCTAGATGTTTCTGAACCTTCCACTTCACTTTCAAGAATCACATCCTCACCTTCCCACTCACATGAACCTTCACCCTCACCTGAACCTTTAATTGAACATTCACCTGCACCTTTATTTGAACACTCACCTGATCATACCACTGCTGCACCAACACAACCATCACTAATATAACCATCACCAACACAACCATCAACTAGAGCAGAACACCATTTTCCAACACCTCATAACTCACCTCTCCATGCTGTTCACTCACATGGAAGTGATGAGGGTAGCTTGAAACAAAATGAATTGACGAATTTGATTACCAAACTATTTGAGAGGATTAAAGTCTTGGAGGATGACTTGAGGAAGACAAAGAAAACTTACAGTTCTGCTTTCACTAAGCTCATTCTAAGGGTCAAGAAATTAGAGGCTAGAGTCAAGATTGGGAAAGCATGGAAAGAGATAGGTGTCCTTTCTAAAGGATGATGAGGATGTTTGGGAGATGATACTTCCCATACTGCGGGAAGGAA
This sequence comes from Tanacetum coccineum, assembly GCA_026074375.1. Taxonomy (NCBI): domain Eukaryota; kingdom Viridiplantae; phylum Streptophyta; class Magnoliopsida; order Asterales; family Asteraceae; genus Tanacetum; species Tanacetum coccineum. The sequence goes on along the minus strand of BQNB010001423.1, from coordinate 124,289 downwards.
ATTATTAATGCATCGTTCAAGAGAAAGCAAGTACTGAAATGAACAGTAAATTATTCAAGAAAGTGTTCCCACTTGAAGTCATTCAAGATCAAGAAAGCAGTGAGAAAGGGAGTGCTGAAGTTAGTACTGCTGGTGCAACAAAAGGTACTGCTAGTGAAGTTCCAGTGGTTAGTACTGCTGAGGAAAATATTAGTACTGCTGGAAGAACTGATATTATAGAAAAGGACATGTGAGAGAAAAGGACAGAAAAGACTAATGGAATAAAAGCGATGATAATAGAGTCTGACGCCCAAGAAGATAGTCTAAGAAAGAGATTGAACATGAAAGGTTAAGTTTTGCTGGAAGCCATAAGACTGGTATAGAACAAATAAATGAAGAACAAGGGCACAAATTGCAATGGATGAAGAATTGCTAGACTAGTGGGATGAGAGGAAAGGCAAAGAAGCTATGGTATGAAGCAAAAAGTCTACTAGAAGGATAGTTGGAATGATCCTAGTCGGTTTCATTAAGGTTCATGCTCTAAGATTGATACCAAAGATAATGCCCAGGCAAGGAGAAATATGATCAAATACTTGAAGAATCAGGGAAACTACAAGATTAGTGATTTCAAGGGAATGTCTTATAATGAGATTAGGCCAATCTTTGAAAAGGTTTGGGATTTTAATCAACATATTGAGCCTATGGACATGGGCATGGAGTGTAAAGGATGAAAGTCTCTAAAAGATTGAAGAAGGGAAGATGTTGATACCACAAAAAGAAAATGAAAGAAGTTGTTAAAGAATCTGGAGCAAAAAGAAAGAAATCTCTTCCTAGAAAAAGAAGTACTGTTAAGAGACAAAAGTTGGAAGAGAAGACTTCTAGAAGGAAGACTTTTCAAAGGGTTTTTAGATATAATACCAAGATAAGATGTTGCAGAAGATGTTGAATCTCTCTCTACAAAGTATCCAATTGTGGATTGGAAGACTTACACTTTGACAGAAAATTTCATGTATTATCAAATCTTTAGAGGATGTTGGCAGTTCCAAGAACCAAGGTTTTGAGTGAGTGATTGAAGACTTAGATAGACAAGTTGTTAGAGGTGTTGTATAGATTAGTCACAGAAAGGTATTATAGTGCTTCTAGAACCAGAGGTCTTTTAAATGTAGAAAATGTTTTGTGATGTTTATAAAAATGTTTACAACATTTTATAAAAGTTTGAGGTTGAATAAAAATTTCCTTTGATCATAAAATGCATTAAGCATTTATTTATTCATACCTTTAAGTGATGTATTTGTTGAAATGAGAATTTACTACTAATTACTTGTTTACGTTTAATTTTACGTTGAACGTTTTTATATTTTGTGATTATCAAAACGTAAAGATGTGAAAAAATATTAGTAATGTTTTTAGGCATTATATTTTATCAACAATCTCCCCCTTTTTGATGATTACAAAATTTAAACTCATTAAATGTAAAATTATTTTTAAACAAGTATTTAGTGAGTTTCATGTCATTTCTCCCCCTTTTTGTAGAATCAAAAAGGCATCGTCGAGGATTGCTAGTAAAATCGACGGAATAAATGCTCCCCCTTGATGTGTGCTCCCCCTCGTTCGAGGGCACCAAGGAATCGAGCTATGGTTTCTTGGCTACAAAAACGAGTTAGAACAATACAAATATTTCTAATCATGTAGCAAGAAGGAAAAATATGGCATACTAGTAATGCAACCAACAATAATCATCCATTGAAGTAAAATAGTGTGTAAACCACACTCATGCATACATAAGGAAAATAAATAACATGCTAACATACATGAAAATTTTAAACTACAAAGAGTCCTATAACTAGTAGAGCTCTATAGGACTTGCTTGCAAAATGATGGATGGACAATTATTTGAGAAACCAAACATAGAGTATGTTTAGTTTGGTGAAGATGGTGGAGGTGGTGGAATGATGATTGTGGGTGGTTGTGAGAGCATGTGTTCAATATATGAAAACATATATTGAAGTTCATCTCTCAATCCAAATATGAGAGTACGATTGTGAATGCAACACAAGCATGAATCTCCATGTGCCTCAAGAAGGTTCCATGGAATGGGATGGCCAACAATAGGTGGTGAAGGTGATGGAGAATCAAATTAGACATCAAGTGGGGTAATTGGTGAAAGGGTGAGAGTGATGTCCATTGATGCATTTTCTTGAGTTGGAGGTGGTGGAGAAACTCTTGGAGGTGGAGATGTTGGTGGGTTCAAGTAACCATTAGGTAAAAGTGATGTTGATGAGGTTGGTGATTTGGGTATGTAGTCAATTGAGGATGAGGAAGTATCTTTGGTTGATGGTGTTTTGGAGGGTGCATTAGGAGCACTAGGTGATGATAGTTGAAGTGTAGGTGATGGAGTTTTTGTGTCATCATGGGTTAAATCCACAAACAATTATTTTGGTAGAATGATGTTGATTTTTGGTCTCTTGGAAGCTTTGGAAATGGAGGCTCTAGTGGATGCCATGGATGTTGATAATGGTTGACGAATGATGAAGAAGATGGTGTATTGGAGATGATCATATGGAGGGGATTTATGAGAAGGAAATAGTTTGAAAATGGAATGAGTTTAAACTAGTTTAATTTATTCCAAGTTGTGTTCGAGCATTCTGGGCAAAGATAGCTGAGACTAGGTAAAAGAGGGTCAAAAGGCAGGAAAAATATTGTTTTACTCGTGAAATACTTAGGGCGGTCCCCTTAAAGTTAAGGGGGCCGCCCATTATGAATTAAGGGGGCCGCCCTCTGTTGGTTCCATTTTTCACAGAAAAATAATTTTTCTCAGAATTTTTGTGAGAGTATTTCTGTTTTGATGGTTTATTTACAGCAAGCCCTGTTGAGTTTTAAGAGCACATTTAATCATATAACATGTGATAACCACACTAAATCATGAAACCAAAGTGGCATAACTAGTTGATTTAATAAAACAACCAAAGGTTTAAGTCATCATAGCAAACAAGTACCTAAATCTTTCCGAATACATCGGATGATCGCCACACAAGTTGTTAATAACATACACATAATCAAGTTAAAAATTGTCTTAAACTATATTTAGCCATCTAGCTCACTTTATTCCAATGTCTTCATTTCTTCTTCTTGCTAAACACTCCTTTTAGTGCCTTTCCAAATGACTTGAACCCTTCGCGCATCTCCTTATGCATTTGTTGCGTTTGGTTGAGCAAGGCGGTTTGTTGTTCAAAGAGAGTTTCATCGGTTCGTTCGGAAGCGAAAGGCATTTAGTAGTTTTGGTAGTTGAGATGATCAAGAGAGTTAAGATAGGTGGTAGGAGACGGAGTACTTGCACGAGAAGTTTTGACATTCTCATTATCATCATCATCGTGTTGATGAGATGACGTGCCTTGATGATGAGAAGATAAAGAAGATACGGAATGACGTGTCTTGCCACGATCACTACGAGGTCATCGAGTTTGTTTTAGGGCAAAAGGACGCATGACTCGATCAACAATGTCATAAATGCCATTGTTAATATGAGGATATGCTTCCATGACGTGTCGATATAGACGAGTAAGAAACATGCCATACGAAAGATTAGCGGTTGGAGTATATCTAGCACATTGGATTCTTTTGACGAAAAAATAAGCAAGATTGTATTGTTCTTCGGCAACAACATAATACAACATGTGAGCAAGACAAGCGGGAAGATGATCCCGATGTCCTCCTAGTCCGAACACATTTTCTCTAATGAGCTCTTCCCATTGTTTCATGTCGGGGCTTAATTATTTGGTGATAATTTGATTTGGATTGAGAGAGACTGTTTGACTTTTAATGGTACGGTCTACCATGGCACATTCCAATTCAAGAAGTTGACGAATGTCGTCGGGGGTCGAAAGATCGGTGCGATATGGTCCCTCGATTTCTCGAGAATACTCAAGAGATACAAGATCCCATTCGTTTGTAAAAACGGCTTGACCATTGTATGGAATTTTGAGAATTTGATCGAATTGAGCAAGAGTGAGAGTTATGAATTCGTGTTGAATCATAAAGGAGATAACAAGATAGCCATATTCATTGGTTTGTACCGTGACTTGACTATAGAAATCAAGAATAAATCTTGGAACAATCTTTTCGTTGATTTGAAAGGGACAATTGAAACGAATGTTAGTGAAAAGACGCTTGATGTTGTTGGATTTGTAGTAAGCTTGATCAACAACACGACCTTCGTGAATGTTGCGGTTTTCAATAGGTTTGTAGAATTGGGCAATGGTAGGGGAGATGCCGGGAATTTTGGATACTTTTGGTATGTAGGATTTAGTGAGAGATATATCGGTTGTAGTAGCTTTCGGCATTTTGTCACCTAAACAAGTTATCAACAACATAAAACGTTACAAAAAAAATATCAAATAAAATGAATTTTTGTATAATGACAAATGTGGGACAAGGATTACTTCGATTCTAAAAGTAAAAACCTAAGAAGTTATCCATATGTTCCTTAATTTATTTTTGACTTAATCTAGGACGTCGAATAATATATATTAGTTATATATTTCAACACCAAGACCATGAACCAAACACTCCCTTATTAACATGGAATTAGTTTAAGCTTGTCAAAAACTATACGTCAAGTATATATCATGTTGACAAGTATAAGTTTATTATTTTTGACTTGATAAAAGTTAAGTAGTGTTTGTTTTTATTCCAAAATCATGTTTTTTTAAAAGTTAAATCAAACGCCCCTTTATTTTATACCAATCACAAAATATATCAATATATATGAATTATATATCTTGACGACTTATACAAGTTAGTTAAGTGTTTATACAAGTGACAAAACTATGGTGATGGTCATTTTGACTCTAAAAATTGATCCTAAGAAACTAGCCAAACACCCCTTTAATTTTATAACACATTTTCTATTGATTCGGAAAGTATACATTTAGGAATCTACGTTTTGATAGGCAAAGTAATGTTGTTTTAACATGTTTTTGGCATGAATCAACAATGTATAAACTTTGTTTTAAAATTAAAAAAAATATGTATGTATATTTATAAAAATTTTGAACCAAAAAAATTTTTGTGACTCAATTAGTGTTTTGATTCAATCCTATCAAGGTTGTAATGTTTCTATGACTACGGGTATCATTGTAGTTATTGAATTCCTAGACCAAAACAAAAATTATGAAAATAATCAAAAATATTTAATTTTGATTAAGAACAAAATTGGATGAGATTAAACAAAAGAAGGTTAAAAAAAAGCTTACAATGGATGTTGTTGATTGACTTGTTGGTAATTTCCCCTTGCAAATTTTGGTTTATTTAATGATTTGAGGTTTAATTTTTGAAGTTTTTGGTGTGGGTGGTTCGTTCACGGCAGGTAGAGGGAAGAAGGAGAAGAAAAAAAATGAAGTTTGGGTATATAATTTCGACAGAAAGGGGGTGTTTGTTTTTCCAGATAGGCGGTCCCCTTAATTAATTAAGGGGGCTGCCCATTTTACACGGGCGGCCCCCTTAAGTTTGTTTCATCCATAGTGTGTCTATGATCTTCATGCAACTAATCCTACTTCTATGTTAATTGTTAACCTTAACAATTTTTAATTAACTCATTGTTTAATTAAAAAGTTTCTTTGACTATTTCGGACGAGATAATCAAGATGTCAATACATGAGGTGATTTGAGGTGAGACGAGAATAGATAGCAAAGATAATGAAATAATAAGACATAGTTGAAGATTTCAATAAGTTGATTCCAATAGACGTAGATGATGGTTGACACGGATCTGAGGCGGTCGTTTAACGGATAACGGGAAGACAACTTAAACCAAATAATCAAATTTACTTCACGGTAGCTCTTAAAAATTTTACTTTTTGAGGTGAGTTGTTCCTCGTAAATGACACAAATGGCAAGTTTTTAAATCTTTGATTCGAGTTGGGAACTTACTAATGGATAATACCTCAATGGAAGGTATTATTTGTTGGTGTTCTTTTACCAACTTTGTTTATTTTATTATTTTTAAGGACAATTTTTATATTTTTGATTTTTTTATATGTGATAATTATACTAAAAGAAAAGAAAAATATTTTTTATTTTTATATTTTATAATTTTTTTTGTATTTTTAATAATAATCTTTTTTAACAAAAACAAAACTTTCGAAAACGAAAGGGTCTTCAAATCACGATCGACAAACTTCAAACGAAAGAATCTTAATCACAAAGTCCCCTGCAACGGCGCCAAAAATTGATTCGTTAAAATCAACACACTTTGATAATAAAATATAATATGAAAGAAAATTACCAAACTACCCTTGAGGACAAAGGTAGAAAAGAAAATCTTCACAAATATATATATATATATATATATATATTTAGTATAATACGTATATTAACCGGGAATTATGATTCCCGGGTCGTTATTCCCTAATAATTTGTGAAATTGAAACCACGTTTGTAGTTCGGACAATGATTTGAATTGGAAACAAAGATTGATTTGATTATCTATTTATACGAATTAAAAAACAATTAAAATAAGTAAATGATAACAATTAAGCATGAAAACAAACAACGGCAAATTAAACTTTAACTAAAAACGCAAAACGGGAACCTTAAATGGTAATTAAAAACCTTAAATTTCCAAAATTAAACCTAAATTGAATTTTTCTTTTTAAATAGACTCTAATTGATTAAAAAGTAAGTTTAAAGAAAACTAGAACAAAAACGGAATTGAAATGAGCTTAAAAACACGAAAAACGAGAACATAAATGAATCCCGTTCTTTAAAAATTGAAATTTTGCAATTTTAACCCTACGAAAGCAAAACTAATTTTCCTAGAAACTTTATGGTAAAAGAAAATTTTCTAAAAAAGATTTATATTTTTTGATTATTTTACTATTTTTTATGAAATTTTAAAATTTTTAACAAAAATTAATGTTTAAAAATACTAAACTAATTATAAAAATCCAAAAAAAATACAGAAAATAGCTTGAACTAAAAGAGACCTAGGAAAAATAAGCTTAGTTACACAGCTTATCAAATAAGCAATGTAATAAGCTTAAAACAGATTATAAGCTAAAAGAAAGAAAATGTGTACAAATAATAGATTTTGTAAATCTATAACGAAAAAGACCCCAGGGCACGATGGTAGTGGTGTGTGGTGTGAGGCACTTATAAGGGTTGAGGGTGTTAAGGTCGGGGGTTCGAGCCTTGCTCACCCTCGATTTCCACCTTCCCCTTTTTTTATTTTTGAAAACTTATAAAAGTAAAGTTTTAGAAAAACTAAAAATAAGCACTTTTAATAAAAGAAACTTTTTTATGAAAAGCACTAAATAAGCTGAAAAACAGCTTAAAAGGCAGAAAAATGTAAACTTTCTTTTTTAGCTTTTATATAGAACTTAAGAACTTGAAATTATAAAATAAGCTAAACCTAAGACTTAATAAGTTACTCTTACACTAAACCAAACCTAATAAGCTAACCTAACTTAGAAACTAGCATAGAATCAAAACAATAAGCTGAAAATCACAATAAGCTCTTATGAAAACTTTGAAACCAAACAGACCTTAGACAGACTTTTGAGCTTTATATTAAGCTAGCAAATAAGCTCTACAAGAAATGAAGCTTATATATTTTGAAAGCTTGACTCAAATGCTTAATGAAAATGCTTTTTAAAACTGTTTTGAATTATGAGAGCTTAATGAAAAAGCACTTTGAAAACAGTCAAAATACTCAGCAGTTACTGAGTTTGTTTTGATTTTTGAAAAGACAAAAAGCACATTTGCAACTTAAAAACAGATTATCAAAAGAGCTTATTTTCAAAGAGTAAGCTAATACTAATGATTAATGACCCTAGACCTACTTGTGCTATGAAAATCAAATCCTAAAAACTACAATTACCATCTGAAATTTAAGCTAGAAAATGGACTCTTTGTTGTTTTTATTATCTGATGCAGTTGGCATGCATATGACCAAAAACTTAAAACCTAAAAATGCAGACCTTAAGAACTAAATGCAATACTGATAAAACACCTAAATAAACTCAAATAAGCAAACTAGTTTAACTAAATCCTTCTTTGAGTTTAAAATTCAACTAGAACTAACAGAATTCTCACAGATTCAATTTAGCAAATAAGGAAAACTTATGAAAACTTAATTAAACCTAATCAAACTAACAAATCCTTTACTTATAAACCTAAATACTAGATTTGAATTGAAGTTAAAGGATTAAATGCTTCAAGGAGTATTAACTTGTAGTTAATACTGCTTGTCCCAAACACCTCCTTATTTCACTTAAAACCATTTTTAGCTTATAAATTTTTAATTTAATGATCAAATTTAAGATACCAGATATTAAACAGATTATAACAACCTCAACAAACAATTATCAATTAGCAAATAAGCCAGAAACAATAAGCTCCAAACTATGCTACTTATTTTTGAGTTTTTATAATTTTTAAGGCAAAATGAAGAAAACTAAGATCTAATCTATATAACTCAAAAACAGATGATCAATCATGTTTAATAAACATAATAAGACAAGATTAAGCACAAATAAGCAAGAGATAAGCTGAAAATAAGCAAATACAACTATTAAGCTAAAATACTTGAAATTAAAGAAGAACTTACATAAGCCTTAGCTAAACAAAGGCAATGAAAGGCTCAAAGAGCATTCAACAGCTCTAGCTTATCCAAAGATAAGCTAGTAAGGTCCTATGAACTCATCCATGGCTAGTTCATCATCCAAAAGCTCAAAATCCATTTAGCAAAGGTATTTGACTGATTTTAAGAGTTTAAATAGATTAGATGCTTATTATGAGCTCAATTTGAGCTTAGAGACTCAAAGAGCTTGTATGAGCTTATTAGGAGCTTTTGAAACAGTAACATGAGAATTTGAGGATTTAAAAACTTGTAAGGTAAAACGGATTAGGTAAAAACAAAGGACGATTTCATTAATATTAAAACTGATTAGAATAAGGTAAAAGTAAGAGTACAATAAGTTGGAAAAGTTACACTACTTAAGCTCAAATTTTAAAAGCTGAAAATTACAATTTAACTAAAAAATTTAAAAGCTAAAAACTAGATATTGTGTGTGTGAATGTGAGGGGCTATTTATAGCCTGCAAATGAAGCTTCTAGGACTTGGATCATACTTCTTTCTCCCTTAATCTTGTCCCTTCAATCTTTCTCATCATTGGATGCCTTCTTATCACTGTTGGATTAATTGGGGTGAGTACACGGATTGCTAGCGTGTGGCAATCCGTGTGCCAGACCTTGTGCTTCTTTTGCACTCACTTTAATGCAAAATCCCAATCATAAGTGTGTTTTCTCCTTTGCCCGCGTGTCACTCCTTAGGGGCTTCAACCAATCAGGGGCTTATATGACGTCTTCTTTTGCCAGCTTGTCACTTGGTATCCGAATTAATAAGCCGCGTCCTCAATTTTAATTTACCCTTTGATTTTACGCAGGTAAAAATTGAAGGAGATAATGAATAGTAACAACAATATTTCCCGCCTTTTACTTTTTATAAAAAGGGGTGGGTGTTTGACTTCTCCTTTGACCCGGGCTTATACATTGGGCTATGAGTGTGTTTTGGGCTTGGGAAGAGTTAACAGGATATGGTTTTGGGTTTTATAAGAGTTAATGGGTGTTAACTCTTTATATATTAAAGAGTTAACACTGTTAGGGATTAGGGGACCATTTTTGCAATTTGGTTTAACAACGATGGTTGTTTTTGTAAGTTTTGGGTTTTTGACTTTTGTGAGTTGACCAATGTTGACCATGATAGCATTTTCACAGCTTTTGCACCCTCAATTCCGTTACCGTGTCTGTGTTTGTCCAGTTTTGACCGTTTTCTTATGATTTTTGCAATATCCGTACCTACACAATCATAAAGACAAAACAAGCAATATACAAGCATTTTAAGCACAATTTTGTCTTTTTAGGGTCATTTTTGATATAAAATGGATATGTGTTTTCACACGTATCAGTGATTCATAGGGTATTGGAACAACCTCCTCTACATCAGGTGTGGGTTGAGTGTTTGGTGGTTGTGAGGTTGATGGGGGTACTGGTGTATGTTGAGGTGATAATGATGGTGAAGATGTTATTCTGGATGGAGAAGTTTCAGGTGCACTGATCATAGTAGGAAATAAAGCAAAATCTTTTTCAGAATAATCTCTTGAAACCCTCTTCATATTACTAAAGACTTTCTGTTTTTAAGCACACATCTCTCTTTTTGTTTTTGGCTCATAACTTCTCTCTTTTCTTTTATGCTCACCAAAATCTCTCAATTATCAGACAATTTTGTACAAGGTGCCATCAATTCTTTTAGTTTCATACTATCCTCCCCACTTCCAAGTGTGTTAACTCTTGAGAGAGGTGGGTCATTAGACTTTTAGATGCAACCTCAAACCTAGTTTGAGCATCTACATCCCCAATGTGGTTTCTTGGCACCTAGGACCACTAATTGAGCCAATTTCCTAAGAACTTAGCTCATTAAGTGTTGCCATAGATTGGGTCTTATATTTTGGTAAGACTCTGATACCACTTGTGAGTCCCAAAGAATAGATCTTCTTAGCTTGTTAATACCCTTATGCTACCAGTCTGGCTTTGTTCCTTACAACTATCCCCCTTTCATATTTCTTATTTCTATACACCCACTTAGTACCAATAGCCTGTTTATCACTAGGTAAGTCAACTAGTGTCCAAACCTTCTAAATCTTGAACTGAAGCAACTCCTCTTGCATTGCTTCAACCCAACTTTCATCATCAATGGCTTGAGATATCTTTGTGGGTTCATGTTGAGAAAGGAAACAAGCAAATAAGCAGTTCTGGAAATCTTTGTGATTTGTCCTTCTCTGCTTTTAGATGTAGCTAATCATAGCATGCTCTCCAGAATTCTTCTTTGTTATGGCCCTTGTTTGTACTGCAGACTTTGGATCCCCAATAATCTAAGCTTTAGGATAAATAGAGTGTATTCTAGTTGTGGGAATAGGACTGACAACAGTAGAAGGTTCCATGTTGTTGAAATCATCCTATATACCCACACTTTGATCAACATAAGGAGTGTTGAGAGTTTCCAAGTCATGATCATCATAGACATTGCTAAAAATGCCAGTACTTTAAATTTCAGCAGTATCTTCCAATTTAGGCATTAGAGGATCATGAGGAAGATTAGCAACATCAATAGGAAAAGATCAACCAAAAGGAACAAATGATGGTCCACTTGATGGTCCAACATGAATAAAAGTCCTGGATGCACTAGTAGTATTAACTGGTGTGCTAGCGGTATTAAAACTGTTAGTACTGCTGGCTCTAGAAATTTTCTCCTGGCTGTCACACTAAGCTTCAAACAGCATCTGATTGCTCTATAGCCTCCTTCTCTTGATCTATCATCTTATCAAGAATATTCTTCAAGGCTTGATCATACTCACTTGCTGGTTCTTGTACAGTCTTTCTACAAGCATCATCATCAACTGTATAATCCTTAACCTTATCATCTGAGCTCTTGTAGCTTGAAGAGATAGATGACCATAATGGGAACACAATATATTGTTGAGTATACACATTCTCTTCTTCAGTTTGTCCAGCATCAACAGTTTTCTTCAAACCTGTATTGCCATTAATTTCTTGTGGACCTGCATTTTTGTTAGTTTGATTCCCTGCAGAAACTGGTTGATAATTCATAGAATTTGTTAAGGAATCAATATCAAAAAGCCAGTTAGGTCCTTGCCCTGCAACATTTGGTTTATTTTCAAGAAATTTTACATGCAAATTCTCTTCTACTTTTTTGGTTTCAGTATTAAATACCCTGAAAGCCTTGCTATTTACAGAGTACCCAACTAAAAACCCTTTCTCAGCCTTCCCATCAAACTTGCCTAAAGGGTCTAGGGTATTTAGAATAGTAACAGGACATCCAAAAGGTCTCATGAAACTTATGCTTGGTGCTCTACTAATAATAAGTTCATAGGGTGTCTTGTTATGAGGCTTGGTCATTAAAACCCTATTCATAACATAACAAACAGTATTAACTGCCTCAACCCAAAACACTGTAGGTAGAAGTGAGTCTGCTAGCATAGTCCTAGCTGCCTCAATCAAGGTCCTATTCTTTCTCTCAGCAACTCCATTTTGTTGTGGAGTTCTGGCAACACTATATTCCCTTTTTATCCCTTTTTGCCCACAGAATTCATCCATTTCTCTGTTTTTGAATTCTGTCCCATTATCGAACCTGATTACTTTAACCTTATGGTTTAATTGGTTTTCTATTTCTGTAATAAATTTCTTAAGAATCCCACTTGTTTCACTCTTAGTGGCTAAGAAGAAAACTGAGCTAAACTTACTAAAGTCATCAGTCACTACAAGGCAATAGGTCTTATCGTTGATACTCCTTACAGATGTTGGTCCAAATAAATCCATATGTAACATCTGTAAAGGTTGGCTGATAAAGCTCACAAGTTTGGTCTTACAAGAGGCTTTATGTTGCTTTCCCTTCTGACAAGCAACACAAGTATGGTCATTTTCAAAAGTTTTTGATGGAAGACCTCTTACAAGGTTTCCCTTCACAAGTTTATTCATTGTTTTAAAATTTACATGACCCAGCCTCCTATGCCATAGTTTAGACTCATCAATTGTGGCTTTTGCAAATAAACAAGTTAAATCTCCAAAAGGAACAACATTCTTTAAATCAAAGCTGTACATATTGTTTTGCCTGGGACTCTAAGCAGTACTTGACTTTCATCAATTAGCTTAAAATCAGGAGACAAAACAAGATACTCAATTTCAGTGAAAAGAATAATGTTTTTCTTGTCACACATTTGTGAGACAGAGAAAAGATTAAACTTCAGTTCCTTCACAAAAAACACATCTTCAAAGTAAATTTTATTAGTTCTTATCTTACCAATACCTGTTATGTTACCACCTCTAGTACTTCCACCAAAGGTAACAAAACCTCCATCAATATCTTGATACTCAGTAAGTAAGGCTTTGTTCCCTGTCATATGCCTGGAGCATCCGCTGTCAAACATTCCTTTGTACTTTAAAGCTTGTTGTGGATTCCCCTGCACAAAAATAAGAGAGTCAGTTTCTCTTGGGGACCCAAGCCACTATTAACTTGAGTCTGCATTGTGGATCAATATAATTTACTCTTTTTGAGATCCATGATCCACTATTGTCTTTGGAGCCATTATTTAAATCAGTCTTTTTAGGTCTCCAAACACAACCTGCTGAGGCCTTAACAGCGGTGACCCCATTTCCCTTAACAGTACTAACTGATGTTTGCCCAGCAGTATTAACACCATTTACTCTAATTGTATTAACTTTTTCTTTTGAAACCTTGGTATTAAGTACTGTTGATTTATAAAAAGGCCTTCTAATAGGTGAATGTGACTTAGGAAAAGTATTTATTTTTGATTTTGAAACATTCACTCTATTTTTAGGAGTAGCAGTATTATCATTTTGCTTGGCAGTACTAACCGGTATTCTTCCAGACCTAGTTAAGACAGCAATTGGAACAAATTTATTTTGATGATTTATTCTTTGAGTGTTGTTCCAAATTGGTCTAACTTCCTTATGACCAGTACCCTTTCTCAAAATAGATTCTTTAGGCTTTCTCTTTTCATGAAAATCATAGTCTTTTATTAGATGATTATGACTTCCACAAACAAGACAAGCGTTCTTAGTAAACCCAAAACCTAACCCTAGTTTTTTAGTCATCTTCCTATCCCAATCTTTTCTATCTACCTTAGGAGATTGAGTGACCATCCTAGGTTTTACAACTTGTTTATCAGATTTAACAGTTTCATTCCTAGCTTTAGTAAACTCAATCTTTTTAAAACTAGGTTTGACTGTTGTTTGAGAATCCTCAGACTAAAATATATCCTCCTTATCATCACTAACCCAATCTTCAATGATAACTCCACTAGGCCTAACAGATTCAACTCTAGGCATTTCAACACTAGTATTGCTAGGTGAAGTGTTACTTGTTTCAACTTGAGACACATTAGCACTAGTCTTATTTGTTGTAGGCCTATAAATAGAATCATCAAATCCTGTAAAAGATAGGTCAGCAAGAGGAGGTATGTAGTTCCCAGTAAGAGGAGGGGGAACTGCATGATATTCATTATCCTTTTTGAACCTATCATTTGTTTGATTGTCATCTGCATCACTTGAATGACTATCAAACACACTATTAAACAATCCACTGTCACTTGAATTCTTTTCGTTCAATTGATCTCCATATCATATACCAGTTTTATCTTTAGAACTTATTTGACTATTAATCAGTTTAGTTAAGTTTTTAGAAGATGTTTCAAACTGTTCTAGTTTAGCTTTTAAATCTTCTTTTTCTTTTAAAGTTTGTTCTAACTGATTTGTAAGTCTAGTGACAGCATTACCTTTATCCTTTACTTCAAACTCTAATACTGCAATCTTTTCCTCATACACAACTTCATTTTTCTGATGAACAACTAACTGTGCCTCTACAGATTCTAGGCCTAACTGATAAGCTACAATTTCTAGATTAGCCTTACTAAGAGTTTGTCTCTGTTCATCAAACTGTTTTTGAAGTTTTTCATATGTTTTAACACAGTTTTTAGAACAAGATTTTACCTCAGTGTCAAACCTTGAAGAGTTTGAAGTGTAGCCCATGAGAGCAAACTCAGTTGGTTCATCTTAAGCTATATAACTCCAATCATATCCCAATCCATCTTGCACAATCAAAGCATTGTCCTGAACAACCAATGCATCAGAGGTCTCTACTGGTACAGTTCTTCTGGTGTTGTCCCTGCTCCTATACCCTGCATCTCCATTCCTGTTCCATTGATTTCTTGGTGCTTTACATTCCCTGGCAAAATGGCCTCTTCTATGACAGTTAAAACATTCAACCTTAGCTTTATCAAAACCTACAGGTTCTTTGCCATTGAAGATTAACTTTCTTCCAGTCTTCTTATAAAAATGCTTAACCCTCATAGAAAGCATAGCCACCTACCATTTAATGTCCATTTCTTCTAAATTATCCTGATCAAGATGCTCTAGGTCTTCATCATCAAGTTGTGGACCACTTAACTAATCAACAAAGAATGAGAGCATTAGATCATTAGTATATGATGATGAAGAGGCTTGTCCTTGAGAGCTATGACCTGCTACAGTAGAAACACCATTGGCAGTATTAACTTCATTAATACTGTTAGTGTCTTTTGTAGAAAGAAAGGCCACATTTTGTGAGTTTGAAGATGATCCAGAGGAACCTTTGATGTCAGCTTCAAACACTTTCAGGTTATTGTACAGATCATCAATATCTAATTCATCTATACCCTCTTTGTTTCTCATAATCAAAGCTATGTTGTTCCATGATGAAGGTAGAGCTCTTAGAAATTTTTGATTTGCATCTTCATTTGAAATAGCTGCACTATGAATTTCAAGTTGGCTGATAAGTTTTTGAAACCTATCATATGCTTTGTCTAGGCCTTCTGTATCAGATACATAAAAGTTTTCAAATTGTTTCTTCAATACATTCTTCTGTATCTTCTTAGATTCAACATTGCCACCAAATCTACTCTTGATAGCAGCCCACAAAGACTTTGCATCTTTTATTGTATGGAACCTTAGTTGATACTCATCAGGAATAGCTAAAAGTATAATACTTTTAGCTTTTCTTTCTTTTTGCCTTGTAATAGTGCTTGAGCAGTCTTTGGAGGTACTTCAGTTTCAACACCATTCTCATCTTTTGTTGTTTGTATAGGTTCATCACCATTCATGATTACTTGCCACAAGCCATAATCTGTGTTTGTGAGGTACTGCTCCATCCTCATGCTCCAAAGGGTATATTCACCCTTCTTGAGCATAGGAAGTTTTACAGTTGATATCATTTGAGGAGATTCCACTGGTGCCATTTGTGGTGCAGGTTCTTCACCAGACATCTTGTATATTAGGTAGAATTCTAGATCTAGATGAGTTCTTCTTATTCAGAGTTTCTCAACAAGCTCTGATACCACTTGTGAGTCCCAAAGAATTGATCTTCTTAGCTTGTTAAGGCTTAGTTAACTTGAATAGATTCAAACTAACTATATGAGAAACTATGATTATGAATACTACAAGTTATGCGGAATCTAACTTGTAATACTAAGAAGAACAATGTAAACAAAACTTTGAATATATTGAATGCAGATATTCTGCCTAGGTTACAGAATAGCTAACTATGAATTAATTATATCTAACTATGCCATAGGGTTTCTTTTATACACTAAGGAAAACCCTAATGGGCTTACAAAACGCATCAAGTGATCATGCATATCTATTCCTAATATAACTCATGCATATCACTTAAGCAGTACTAACTATTATACTAACAGTACTAATATATAAACTAACAGTACTAACTATACTGGCAGTACTAACAATGTACTGGCAGTAGGGGTGAGCAACGGTCCAAAACTGGACCGGACCGAGACCGAAACACTCTAAAAAGCCGGACCGTAGACCGGACCGAAATGGTACGGTCCGGTCCGGATGGTGAACTTCCACAAACAACACAGCTTCTATTAGTAAACCAATCCTAACCCCAGTTTTTGAGTCAATCTTCCCATTCGAATCTTTTCTATCTACTTAGGAGATTGAGTGAACATCCTAGGTTTTACAAACTTTTTATCAGATTTACAGTCTTCATTCCTTGATTTAGTAATACTCAATCTTTTTAAAACTAGGTTGTGATGTTGTTTGAGAATCCATCAGACTGAAATATATCATCACTCAAACATCACTATACCTAATCTTCATTGATACTCTAGGCCTAATAGATTAACTCTAGCATTTCAATGACTAGTATTGCTTTAGGTGGAGTGCTTACTTGTTTTAACTTGATCACACACTAGCTCACTAGTATTATTTCTGTAGGTCTATAAACAAATCTTTCCATCCTGCTAAAAGATAGGGTCAGCTAAGAGGAGGTATTTAGTTCCCAGTAAGAGGAGGGGGAAACTACATGATATTCTCTTATCCATTTTTGATCTTGTCTTTTGTTGATTGTATGTCCATCACTGTTCAACGACTTCAATCACCTACTTAAACATTCCACTGTCACATTGAATTCTTTTCATTCAATGATCTCCTTATCTGACCATCTTTATCTTTAGAACTTATTTGAATATTAATTCATTTTAGTTAAGTTTTTAGAGAAGTTTAAACGTTCTAGTTTTGCTTTAAAATCTTCTTTTTCTTTTTAAGTTTGTTTAAACTGATTTGTAAGTCTAGTGGATACATCTTTACCTTTTTACTTTACTTCATTCCTATACATGCAATCTTTTCTTCATACACCTACTTCACTTTTTGATGAATAACTAAATGTGCCTCTACAAATTCTTGCCTAACTAATAAGCTACTATTTCTAGATTTCAGCTTACTAGAGTTGTCTTTGTTCTCAAACTGTTTTTAAAGTTTTCATATGTTTTAACACTGCTTTCTAGAAAAGATTTTACCTCTATGTCAGTCCCCTGAAGTGTTTGAAGTGTAGGCCCATGGAGAGCATCTCAGTTGGTTATCTTGAGCTATATAACTCCAATCATATCCCAATCCATCTTGCACAATCAAAGCATTGTCCTAAACAACCAATGCATCAGAGGTCTCTACTGGTACAGTTCTTCTAGTGTTGTCCCTGCTCCTATACCCATGCATCTCCATTCATGTTCTATTGATTTCTTGGTGCTTTACATTCCCTGGCAAAATGGCCTCTTCTATGGACAGGTAAAAACATTCAACCTATGCTTTATCAATAATACTCTTACAGTTCTTTGCTTATGATGATTACTTTCTCTCCTGTTTTCTTATCTAAAACGCATAACCCTTTTAATAAGCAAAGCCACCTGCCATTTAATGTCCATTTCTTACAAATTATCATGATCAAGCTGCTTTAGGTATTCATCATCAAGTTGTGGACCACTTGACTGATCAGCAAAGAAAGAGAACATTAGATCATTAGTATATGATGATGAAGAGGCTTATCCTTGAGAGTTATGGCATGCTGCAGTAGAAACACCATTGAAAGTATTAACTTCATTATTACTGTTATGTCTTATGCCAACAAAGAAACGGTCCTCTTCATGTGTGTTTGAAGATGATCCAGAGGAACCTTTGATGTCAGCTTCAAACACTCTCAAGTTATTGTATAGATCATCAATATCTAATTCATCTATAGCTCTTAAAAATTTCTAATTTGCATCTTCATTTGAAACAGTTGCACCATGAATTTCAAGTTGGCTGATAAGTTTTTAAAACCTATCATATGCTTTGTCTAGGCCTTCTGTGTCAGATACAGAAATTTTTTTAATTGTTGCTAAGACCTTCTTCCTAATCTTCTTTGATGAACATTGCCACCAAACCTACTCTTGATAGCAGCCCACAAAGACTTTGCATCCTTGATTGTATGGAACCTCAGTTGATACTCATCAGGAATAGACAAAAGCAGAATGATTTTAGCTTTTCTTTCTTTTTGCCTTTGTAATAGTGCTTGAGCAGTCTTTGGAGGTACTTCAGTTTCAACACCATTCTCATCTTTTGTTGTTTGTACAGGTTCATCACCATTCATGATTACTTTGCCACAAGCCTTAATATGTGTTTTCTGTGTGGTACTGCTCCATCCTCATGCTCCAAAGGGTTTATTAAATCCCTTCTTATTGCATAGGAAGTTTTATAGTAGTACTATCATTTGAGGTGTAATTCGACTGGTGCCATTTGTGGTGCAGGTTCTTCACCGAAATCTTGTTGTTAGGTTGATTTACTTAGATCTGGATGTGTTCTTCTTATTAAGAGTCTTCTTACAAGCTTCTGATTACCCACTTGTAAGTCCCAATGATTAGATATTCTTAGCTTGTAGGCTAGTTACACTTGAATAGTTTCTAAATTACTATTGAGAAACTATGTTTATGAATACTACAAGGGTTATGCGGTATTATAACTGGTAATACTATAAAGAACAAGGTAACAAAACTTTGAATATATATTGATTGCAATTATTATGCCTAGGTTACAGAAGAGCTAACTATGAAATAAGTATCATCTACACTTGTGTAGGGTTCCTTTTATTACACTAAGAAAACCTTAATAGCTTACAAAATGCGTCATAGTAATTCATGACAATTTCTATTCCTAATATAGACTCATACATATCACTTAAGCAGTAATAACTTTATAACTAACTATAATAACCGATGTTACTAAAGTACTAACTCATATGGCAGTACTAACAATGTACTGGCATGTAATAATACTAACCATAAAAAGGTAATACTAGGTGTAGAAGCCTTTGAGATCCAAAATCTGAGTGTTTTCATAGCCATATTTCGTGAGGTGCTGGGTCTCTTGTACATGTGTTTAAAACAAAAAATACAGTGACTTAAACGAGAAAATCCCTAACTTTTCGATAGAGGATTACATTTTCATAATTTTCTGAGTCTACTGAGGATATGTAGGGATTCATGTGGGGGGATGGGGGATATTTGATGACATCATATAACGTTACATTTTACCATCATTTTTCCTACAATAAATTAATCCACTCTTTTTATATAATTATTGCAAGGTATCGTACTTTAATTGCTTTAATATTTGTAAACTGAGTTATTGCGGATAAACGGCGCACTTTGGAGCTTAAACCATGATATTTAAAGATTGCTTACTTCTGCTCAATACGTGTATCAACAAAAGAAGATTACGTGCATATCAGCGCAGGGACTTCACAGAAAATGCGTATTCTCTCCTTCCTATACAGGCTCTCCATGTTTCCCTATTCGCCTATCCAACTGGATAAACTATTCAGAGATTTGGGTGAATAATTTAAATTTTTGGGAAGTTTATCTGTTTGATTATAATTTAGCGCGCACTCCAGGAATACAACCCTATACGCCGTATTGGACCTAGCCTCAATACGGCGTATCCATCTTTTTTCAGACACTATAATTAGAAGACTCAAAAAAACGAGTTTTCAGTGTCCAAAATCATATTCGCTACACATACACATAAAAAGATGATTTTCTTTTTAATGAAGAAAGAAGAGCATAATCCAAATTGTGCATGCGTCGATCACAATTCCATAGATGACACCGTGTACTTCCTATACTCTTGGAATCATTGTTATTTTCGGTATCGTTCGTAAAAACCGTTTAGTTTACTTGGTTTATTTCGATCTCGCTTGTTATAATTTCAAATGGTTATGGGCTAATACTAGGGTATTTAGCCATCTTAATGAAGGTTTATTGTTTGGTTTGTTTTAAATCGATTTCTTAATTTATAGTTGAAGTTTAATTATGTTTATCCTAGATAACTTGTCTACGTGTTTGTATATGCGGAATCTATTCATTCAATTGGGTCTAGTTACATCCTAACAAGTGACACTAGATACTGGATAGCCCTTATATATCGTGTTTTATATTAATGGTCCAATTTGTATTTGAATTTGAGCTTAGGTTGGACTGGCAGTAACAGTAATGTTTCTAATAAGTTTGTTCTTAATTAATTGATAAAAGACTGTAAACAACGGAACTACCTGTTTATATTAATGTCAAACAGTAAGTAGGTAAAGTTCTGATGGGCTAGGGTTTAACAAGATCACCAGTGCTTTAATCCCTAGATAGATTATAATTAAACTAAAAGGATGCTTTATGCGGATACATTAATTTTGACAGGATTCAACGTGTTTCAGTCTTGGGATGATGTCTCGCCTAAGTCTTAAGAATGATATGCCGCTTCGAGATAAGAAATCATTGCACTAAGTAAACAAACTAGCGTTTAATCGGATTTAATATGGCTAATACGGTTTTCTATCATTTGGCTTGTACCGCTCTTTTATCTTCTAATTGTTTTCTAGCATGTTTATTGTGTTTAGAATTGATTTTTGTCACCATAAAACTTGTGTCAGTCCCTCAGGCTGAAAACCCCCCATTACCATTAGAACTAGGTATAGCATAGGTTTAACAAGTAATTAGAATGAACTTAATTAGAATAATTAAAATACTAATAGAATATAAGGTTAACAACCTCGCTCTTAGTGTTCGACACCCTACTTACCATAAAACTCCACCCGATCGGGTACACTGCCCGTTAAAGTGTTTTTTTAGGATAAGTCGGCTAAATATAAATTTAAAACTTGGTAATCAATAAATTGACCCTACACGACAGCACATTGACTTCCTCTTTACTTGCTAGTTTGGTTTTCGTTTATATGCCAGCCTAAGGACAGTGGTCCTGACTGAGTACTATACCCTTGCCAGTTTGTCCTTAGGTTCTGCTACACCGGCATGGGACTATAGACTCCGGACCTGGTTAGTCCTTCAACACACCAGCTTCTCCGGAGTACATGTCTGGCTTAGGCCGTGCTAGTCTAGCAGGGATGATTGGTTACGTTTCTCCTTCGAAGGTTCCGGGGTAGACTATAGCTCATCACATAGTACCTCAAAAAGAAAGCCAAAGTCAAAACCAACCACTCGAGAACAAAAATCACAACACACAACCCACCCGCTATTTCCAAAATAACCCCCGCAACGTCCTCTCTAACGTACAAGTTCAACGCGCTTAGAAAGTTCTCAGCAGTCGTAAAAATCAAACTGAAACCGACCCTTGAAAAATTGCAGTCAGCACAGTTGCCACTATAAGAATAGCATACCATTTACTCGACCTTGCAGATACCACATTGTATCCGGATATCACAGCGGCAATTGGGATTAAATGTAATAGGACTAGTAGAAACTCCATGGTAGACGGGATTAGGCGGAGGGATAGCGTCAGGAAAATGCAGCTATCGCCAAGGAGAATGTAGTTGCAAATAAAGAAGAATTTGTGGCACTAAACTGTATAACTTTTACATTACATTTATACACACCACATTTCAAAATCAGACGTTCACGAACATAAATGAACGAATAAGACTTTTGTTCATGTTCGTTCATTTAACTAAACGAATGTAATTTTTTTCATGTTCGTTCATTTGATAATGATAAGAACATAAATAGATTTTTTACCGAAAGGTTCATACAAGGTTCATTAAACATTCAGTATTAGAAAGTGTTGGATTATATTCTACATTTTGTCTTAAAAAAGAAGATGTGATTAGCATCGTCACTTGTCAATGTTTTGCGAATTTGTATATGTATATCTCTGTTACATATAAAATAAAAATATTTTTCATTAAAAATAAAAAATAATAAAAATGAGTAATTTTTATTTCTTACATTTATAAACTTAAATTATTACTAATATGTCATCGTAAGTGGTAAAGATGAGTTTTGGTTCCAATCTTTAATTAATAAAAATAAATAAACAAACAAGAGATAAATTTTGAGCCTTGTTAAAAGAATAATAATCCTTTGTACCGATTTGTCAATTGTTAAACGAATAACAATCATTAATCATAGCCAGTCGAGATAAAAGGGACATAAATGAAGGTGTTTTATATTTTCAGATCCCTAATGTAGACAAGGGAGAAGGGCTTCGAGGTGTTTTATCTTTTTTGTGTTTATGTGGAAGTCACATGATCACTTCCTTTTATACTCATGACACAAATTTAAATTCTCCGTGTTGTCTTTGATTTCCATCCCAAAAGTGATGGAATTGGCTCTAGCACAATTTTAATTCTCGAGAAATGATAAATCTCTTGTTTTAATTTCTCTACTCTACCAAACATGGGAAATCAGTGCATTTCTATTTCTTTGCCTCCATTTCTTTGTACCAAATACACCCTTAGTTTATAATTGATGAAACTGAATAACCACAATATTGTAACTATAAATGTTTGACATCATAAAATCTCGTTGCTATATAGACGAAGTAAAATAAGATGAAAATTGATTTTCTACTAACAAGAGAGTGAATTGATTGATTCCCGTTAATGAATTATATGATACAATATATAATATTACAAAAAGTATTCTAGAAGTAGGATTGAGTCCAATATAAAATATGTCGACTAACACTCTCCCGCAGTATGAGCGAGACGACACCAAATGCTCAAGCTGGTACGAAACTCTTCAAACAAAGCTGAAGGAAAACCAAGTGTTAAGATGTCTACATACTGATAACGGGATGGAACATGAAGAACTCTAACCTGACCAGCAGCAAAAAAATCACAAAAAATGAATATCAATCTCTATATGCTTCGTACGTTGATGTTAAACCGGATTAGATGACAAATAAACAACATTGACATTATCACAGTAAACAAGTGTAGCGGAAGGTAAAGTAGTATGCAGCTCACGTAATAGATTTCACAACCAACAAGTCTCAGCAACATCATTGGTGTTAGATATTAGAAAAAGACTCGGTCACCCCGTGTATTTTACTGTTAATTATAGCTCGTATTTTTATAGTTAATAGTACGTTTTTCGGTTTAAGTCGGGTACTAATACCCGGTATATTATAAGAACTATATAAGCCTCTTCTAACTTTGGAAGAGGCAAGCTAGTCAATAATCATTTCACTTTAAACATATACTCTCTCTCTCTAAAACATCTCTCTATGTGTTTCTCTCTCTAGAAACTAGCCCAATCACAAGAATCATCATCCGTGTTATGAATTAAACGATCCTACACTTGGGTAGAAGAAAACTGTAAGCACCTCGTTATTATCTTCCTCTTCTTCTTTAGTCCATTTTCCATCATGGTTTACTATATCGACCCATTGTTCCTAGACCAGCTTAGTGGTGTGATCGGCGCAGTATAGGTAATCGTCACGGGAGTGTTTGGATTTCATGGATTTCTCAATGTTGAAGGTGACAGTTTCACTTCCGACCTTTAAACTCAATTTTCCTTCGTGAACGTCAATTACAGCTCTTGCCGTGACGAGGAAGGGTCGTCCCAAAATGATCGAGACTAGCCCATCTTTGTCCATTTCTAAAACTACAAAGTCAACTAGGAAGATGAACTTGCTTATTTTCACCAATAGATTCTCGCAGACCCCGATGGGGTATTTGATAGATCGATCAGCTAGTTGAATACTCATTTTGGTAGGTTTAAGTTTAGATATCCCTAATCATCAGAAGAGAGAAAGTGGCATGAGATTTATGCTTGCTCCTAAATCAACAAGGGCATTCTTGACTGCTAAAGGTCCGATAAGACATGGCAGTGTGAAGCTTCCAGGATCCCCTTCTTTTTTGGGCAGACTCCTTTGAATAATAGCAGAACACTCCTTACTAAGTTTGACCGAGGAGGCTGCTTTCTCAAGTTTCTCTTTATGTGAAAGTAGATCTTTCAAAACATTGGCTCCCTTTGGCATGTGAATCATAGCTTTAAGGAATGGCAGATTGATATGAATTTGCTTAAATATTGAGAGAAGCCGCTCATCCTCGTCATCTTTTTTTTGCTTCATTAATCTGGACAGAAAAGGTAGATTGGATGACTTGGAAGGTTGGTAAGGGATGGATGGATGGGGGGTGGGTTCTTGTATAATGCTTGGTTCTGCGCCCTCAGGCCCTTCTCTTTTAGTTTCCCCCTCAGTGAAG